>JAVKPL010005193.1:0-23880 GCA_032173675.1 Gastrolobium villosum | reverse complement strand
GTATGTTATGTTACATACACTGACTAATTATCATATTGCTCTAGTTTTATTACATAATGACACCCCACAAAGGGTGTGTGCTTCTACCCTGCCAACGTACCCACTTTTCAGGATTTGGGGAACACCTAACACCTGGGATTAGGATGCAATTCTTGTTATGGATGGCCTCCTGAAGGACATTTTGTTTAATTCAATGTCACCTTAACAAAACAGCCACCAATTATTGAAACTTTCATTCCACAAGGAGAGCCAAAACCAACAATTGTACATGTATCTCACTATGGTTTGTTTATATAAATGAATAGATGCAACATCCAGGTGTCCTGGATTTTGAGAATCAATTCATGTGCTCAGAAAAACAGCAAAGAATTTTAGTATTTTTTTTTCCTTGCACTATACAAACCTTTAATTAGGACAATGTTAAAGTTAGTATGGGGTGGACACGTATTGGACCCTTTCCTTCTGTTTTAAGTTGCTCGTTGTTATCAACTGAATGTTTCTACCATTGTAATTTCTAGGTTTCATCTTTATAAGGAGAACAAAGATACCCAGGAAGCCTTGGGGTTGACTGGAGATCCTTGGCATCCGGGTTCCGTATTCTTCATACTTAGATATATTTCCATAGCCATTCTTCTCTACCAGAAAGTGGTGTTTTGTTTGCTAGATGATTCTTATGCTCTTGTATTGTATGTGATACTTTTCCTTTTTCCTGGTCATTAATGGGTATTTGGCAATGGTAATAATTGATCTTTCCATATTTTTGAATTTATGAATTGTCTTTAACATGTATGATTCCTGTATAAATGGCTTATGCTCTGTCAAGACCTGGAGATTAGGAAACTTGCTATTATTATTTTTTATAGTTGCATGAATTTTTTTTTATTTGGTTCAACACTAGCAGAAGATGGGTATTTGAACTGGGTCGCCCTTATAGTTGCATGAATTTTTCTGCTCATAAAATTATGATTTATGATGTAAAATGTTATGGCTTCAGAATGAGTACTTGGTGAATACTTGTATTTTATGCATGATCTGATCCATATAAAACCATTAATATCACCTCAACAGCTCAACTTCTAGGCTGCTAGATTGGTTGTTTACATGGTATAGACCTCGTGTCCCGGATTCGATCTCGCCGCCCCAAGAACTTCTTTAAAGTGGAATTTCTTTGTTCGTACAGGTAGTTGGGCCTGTGCATTGTCCACCCTTCAAGCCCAATGAACTTATCGTGCGAGGGCGTGTGAGGATATAAAACCAGTAATGTAACCTCACTCAATAGCTTAAGCTTGGGTTGAATTAGATTGTTTACATTATCAATGTCTTTGCTTCAGCCTTTAAGTTATTTAGTTGTGATGAATGATGGATAAGGAAATTGAGTGCTGTTTGTTTTATGTCCTGCCTGTTCCTCCCTCCCTACCCTCCCTCAAGAAAAATAAATAAATAAATGAATAAACAAGTGCAATTTGCTCAGGTTATTATTGATTGCTAGAATAGCTTGTTGATTTTTCCCACTTCCATTTTAACTGATTGATAGGTAACTGACAGTCAAGATCATTTGGATTTGCTGGTACAAAGGACAAACGTGCTGTCTCAACTCAAAGGGTAATCAATTTTCTCATTCTTTCTGATTCTGTTGTGAATTGTACGAGGGAGCGCAAAACCCTTTGCAAAGGGTACATCCACCAATGGGCCAAATGATAAACCACAATAAGTGGGCTGATACCACATCTCAACCCAAAACCTTAAGGCGGTAGGTTTATGGGTCTTTTGCATTTATATGGTCATCACTCGGTCTAAGTCTAGCCTATGTGGGACTTATTTCACCACTACTCACTCACACTTGATTATTTCCAACATTCTCCCTCAAGTATGAGGCCCAATATCATTCTTACCCTAAGGGTAACTTCTGTGGAAGTCTTTTTCTCTTCAAATATTAGGGTCACACTAGCCTTCTGCAGAGGCCTTCCAAATACTTAGCCTAGCCAAATCGTTGGCTCTGATACCAGAGTTGTGAATTGTACGAGGGAGCCCAAAACCCTTTGCAAAGAGTACATCCACCAATGGGCCAAATGATAAACCACAATAAGTGGGCTGATACCACATCTCATCCCAAAACCTTAATGCTATAGGTTTATGGGTCTTTTGCACTTATATGGTCATCACTTGGTCTAAGTCTAGCCTATGTGGGACTTATTTCACCACTACTCACACACGCTTGATTATTTCCAATAGATTCTACATTGAATATTTATTCCTTCATCTTCTGGAGTTTATATTACTGTTCATTGAGAGATAGATACTTCAGTTGCTTTAGTTCTTGTTTTGTTTCTAGGTTACTGTTTATAAGCAGCAAGCAAGTAGGCTAGCTTCTCTTAATGAGAGATTGGTTGGTATTAAAGTCGGTGATTTCTGGTAAGCTGATTGAATAAATTATGTAGACAATCTATTGGTTATGAATAAGAAGTTTGGTAATGAAAGGGTGTGTCTTTTCATCGACGAACGGATGTGTCGTTTCATCCGAACGGACATGTTGTTTCATCCGAACGGACATGTTGTTTCATCCTAACGGATGTGTTGTTTCATCCTTGAATAGGTGCCTTTTCGTGTTGAACGAATGTGTCTTTTCGTGTCCAACGGATGTGTTGTTTCGTCGATGGAAAGGTGTCTTTTCAAACGTGACCGGTCAGTGTCTATAAATAGACACTGACACCTTCAGAAAATATACCACAATTTTTCCTGCACTTAAACTCTGCCGGAATTTTTCTCCTTCCGGTTTGCATATTCCTGTTCATACTCCGGTGTAAATTCTTCTGGCATACTGTTGTGTTCGTTTGGGCTGTTGATTGGTAGTGCCACCATTCTTCAGACGGAATCCGTTCTATCCTGGGAGACAAGTGTCCATCAACCTTGGGCATCCGTGAGGGGGCAAATTGTCTTAAGGAGACACGTTCTGTGGGCTCGGATTCAATCCTCTTCTGCATACATTATTCTGTCTAAATCTGTATTCTGACTACAAGTAAGTCTGTTCTTATTTTATTTTTATTGCACAGTGATAACTCTGATCATCTACCCCTTCTGTCAATTACATGGGTTCAAGGCAATAGTGATTTAATATCACCCTCTGTCTTCTATAACAAACTTAAGACAATTTCGGTGTTTTGAACCTGTGATCAGTATATTTTATTTTTCGTTATACTGTATCTGTTTTAATTACTGTGTGATAGATTAATCTGTGTGATTAATCGGAATTTCTGTTTGTGTAACAGAAATGAAATTTATAATCTGTGTTGAGTGTTTGACTTGTGAACATTCAAATGGTGAAATGTTTATTTTGATATTTTGTAAATATCAATGTGTTTTTTATTTTTCATCACTATCGATTTTTTCTTGAATATTCATTTGTGTTTGAATATTGGAAGTGGTGCGTTTAATCTGCATCTAATTACGAAAGTATAGATTTTTGGTTGATAATATAGGATTTTCTTGATACTTGAATAACGGTTTTTGTGTTGAACCGAAACTGTTTTCCTTTGCTATAGTTTGGATACAGGTTTTCTTTTTGGTTTTGAGACATATAACTTGTCTCGATTATCGTGTCCATGCATATTACTTTTGAATAGCATTTGAAATTTGCAACACTGTGCGCTCAAGTTTTCTTTTTTACACGGATCATTGTAAAGTTGTTGGTTTACATATGGATGTGGAAAAGTATTACTATTTTTCGATTATGGTGCCAAAATATTGACTTTGTTCACTTACTGTTACGTTTTTTGTGAACTGTTTGACTTTGGATGATTTTTTGAATGGTAATGGCTACGATGGCTATCGCTTTGAAAGAAATAAATAAATGAACCGTAGTGTGACTTCCTTCCTCACGTTGAAATGGCCGGGCATTTAATTTTATAATTAAAGCTATTCGGTTTAGTTTAATCATTAACGGTTTTATTTTGATTTGATAACCGAAATCGGTGTACAAACTCTTAGTTGCCAATGAGATTGGCATTGCCAAACATAATTTGCGGTCCTTTAATGTGTGCCATAAAACGTTACATAAACCTATATCCATTGGTTAATGGTGATATACATTGTTTGTGACTTTTACGGAAAAAGTTGCCTTTGAAATTTTATACTGGAATGACACTTTTTGTGTTGGAATCATCTGCATGTGAAACAATTGGCTTATATATATTTGTAATTTAGTTGGCTTGTTATTGGCTTTGATTTTTGTAGTGGGGCCACCACTATAAAAAATATAATGATTAAAATTAAGGGATTTAACTTTATTTTTGGGACAGGTAAAGCCATAACATTGTTTTTGTGCTATACGTGTGTGCCCACATGCGAGTTGTGATAATGGCATATATAGACATATAAGTCGTAGGCTTTTACTGCATGTCTTTAGAATCCCGAACAGTGGATTTGCATTTTGTAAGTTAATGCAAAAAATGATATTGATGCATTGGATAAGTATCATGATGATATATACTGTTGGTATATGTTTAATATTGAAAACTCATAGAAATGATTATATGGGAAAGCCATGCATTTATTGACATTCAATTGCATATGGTACACTTAATGGATTTGATTGTATATGATGGTGTTTGATATCCATTAACTCGTGACTTATAAATGTGAAAGTTTGACTTTATGATTTAGGCAAGTGATAATTCTCGCTTGAAATGCACTATGTGTTTTGATGGATATAAAATATTTATATCTAGTGAAATATTTGATACTATGTGAACTTAACAGGGTTATCATAGTGATGGCATGATCAAGGTCAATAGATGACTTTGAATATTGTAAATAACATGATAATTGTATATTATGTTATGGTTAAATTGGAATTTTTTGATGATTGCAGTAGATATTGTTATGTATACTTACTTAATAGTAAAGATGAAGCAATTATTGCTTTTAAGTAATATAAAAGTGAAGTTGAGAATCAACTCAACAAGAAAATTAAAATGGTTAGGAGCGATCGTGGGGGAGAATTTGATGGCCCCTTCGAGGAATTCTGTATAGAGTCTGGTATTATACACTAGACTACAGCTCCTTATTCACCGCAATCAAATGGGATTGCAGAAAGGAAAAATCGGACATTAAAAGAGATGATGAATGCCATGTTGATTACGTCCGGTTTACCACAGAATTTGTGGGGGGAAGCCATGTTGACGGCCAACTATATAATTAATAGAATGCCCCACAAAAAGACAAAAAACATACCATATGACATATGGAAAGGTAAGAAGCCATCCCTGAAATACTTTAGAGTGTGGGGGTGCTTGGCTAAGGTTGCGGTTCCTAAACCTAAAAGGTTAAAGATCGGACCTAAAACCGTGGATTGTGTATTCATCGGTTATGCACTTAATAGTAGTGCTTATCGGTTTCTAGTGTATAAATCAGATGTATCAGATATACATGCTAATACGGTGATTGAGTCAAGGGAAGTTACTTTCTTTGAAGATATATTTCCGTATAAGAAAATAAATGAATCCAGTGGCAATAATGATGATAAGATATCAAGTGATAACAATGATGATCAGGTTGTGATACCTCAAGATGCTACAACTAATACTGATCCTGTAGAGGATATAGAAGATGAACCTAGACGTAGCAAGAGGCAAAGGACAGCCACATCCTTTGGACCTGATTTTATGACGTATTTATTAGAAAATGAGCCTCGGACTTATAAGGAAGCTATAATGTCTCCAGAAGGACCATTCTGGGAAGAGGCTATCAATAGTGAGATAGAGTCTATTTTGTCCAACCACACTTGGGAATTGGTAAATCTTCCTCCTGGCAACAAGCCTTTAGGGAGTAAGTGGGTGTTCAAAAGAAAAATGAAAGAGAATGGCACTATTGATAAATATAAAGCAAGGCTTGTGGTAAAAGGCTACAGGCAACGTGAAGGTCTCGATTATTTCGATACTTATTCTCCTGTTTCACGGATCACATCCATTAGGATGTTGATCGCAGTAGCTGCTTTGAATGGACTAGAAGTACATCAAATGGATGTTAAAACGGCATTCTTAAACGGCGACCTGGAAGAAGAGATATATTTACAACAACCTGAAGGTTTTGTTGTTCCAGGACAAGAACGGAAAGTTTGTCGCTTAATAAAATCCCTTTACGGGTTAAAGCAAGCTCCAAAGCAATGGCATGCGAAATTTGATAATATTATGCTATCAAATGGATTTCGAATCAATGAATGTGACAAATGTGTCTATGTTCGAAATACAGGAAAAGGGTTTGCAATTGTCTGTCTTTATGTAGACGACATGTTGATTATGGGTAGTAATTGTCAAATGATCAATGCTACTAAACAATTACTGAAAAGTAAATTTGATATGAAAGATATGGGGATAGCAGACGTTATCCTAGGTATTAAAATCCATAGGACATCTGCAGGGTTGACCTTATCACAGGCTCACTATATAGCTAAGGTTCTTGAGAAATTCAAAAGTTTGAATATAACCGCTGTGAGGAACCCTGTAGATTGTAATCTTAGTTTATTAAAGAACACTGGTAAAGCTACAGCACAAAAGCTATATGCTCAAGTGTTGGGTAGCCTGATGTATGTTATGAACTGCACCAGACCTGATATTGCTTATGCAGTAAGTCTGCTAAGTCGCTTTACTAGTAATCCAAATGAAAATCATTGGAAAGCTATGGTAAGAGTTTTGGGATACTTAAAGTATACTCAAAATTATGCTTTGCATTACGAGAAATACCCCGCAGTTATAGAAGGGTATTGTGATGCAAACTGGATCACCGGCTCTAATGATACTAGATCCACAAGTGGATATGTGTTTACCCTTGGTGGAGGTGCTGTGTCTTGGAAATCGTCCAAACAGACTTGCATCGCAAGGTCAACCATGGAAGCAGAATTCATTGCTTTAGATAAGGCTGGTGAAGAAGCATAATGGCTTCGTAACTTTATTGAGGATGTTCCTAACTGGCCAAAACTGGTACCATCTGTATGCATACATTGTGATAGCCAAGTCGCTATTGGAAGGGCCAAGAACGTCATGTATAACGGTAAGTCTAGACACATACGTCGTAGACATGATACCGTAAGACAACTACTCTCGAACGGAATCATTACAATTGATTATGTTAAGTCTAAGGAGAACATAGCGGATCCGTTAACCAAAGGGATTCCTAGAGAGTTGGTTGAATATTTGTCGAAAGGAATGGGTTTAAGGCCTATCAATTGTTGAGCATTGCGGTAACTCTACCTAGAAGAGTGGAGATCCCATGAACTAGGTTCAAAGAGACAACTAAGTGATGGTCGACTGCCCAAACACTGTGGAGTTTTAAACTCATACTCATTCCTAGACAAGACAGTGTATTTATGAGGGTAAGCACTTAGGCTTTTAATGATTTCTTAATCTGTTGTGTTCAGATGATGTATAGTGAGTTACATCACAAGAAATCACCTATGTGAGTGTGAAGTGAGGGCCGCTTCTATGAGAATTTTTCAAAGGCCGATTCTCGAACAACACTCGCAGAACCAGGCAGGTGTCCCACGGCCAAAATGGGCGCAACAAAGGACCAACAATGCTAGAGAAGCAATTGTGTGACTCCTATTGTCTAGGTATACACTAAAGGTTGACGGTTCAAGTCGCCCTAGACCACCGATTGACCGAGTATATCCGATAGGTTTTCACTAGAGAAGGTTCAAAGGTAACTTGTTTCATCCGAACGGACATGTTGTTTCATCCTAACGGACATGTTGTTTCATCCTTGAATAGGTGCCTTTTCGTGTTGAACGAATGTGTCTTTTCGTGTCCAACGGATGTGTTGTTTCGTCGATGGAAAGGTGTCTTTTCAAACGTGACCGGTCAGTGTCTATAAATAGACACTGACACCTTCAGAAAATGTACCACAATTTTTCCTGCACTTAAACTCTGCCGGAATTTTTCTCCTTCCGGTTTGCATATTCCTGTTCATACTCCGGTGTAAATTCTTCTGGCATACTGTTGTGTTCGTTTGGGCTGTTGATTGGTAGTGCCACCATTCTTCAGACGGAATCCGTTCTATCCTGGGAGACAAGTGTCCATCAACCTTGGGCATCCGTGAGGGGGCAAATTGTCTTAAGGAGACACGTTCTGTGGGCTCGGATTCAATCCTCTTCTGCATACATTATTCTGTCTAAATCTGTATTCTGACTACAAGTAAGTCTGTTCTTATTTTATTTTTATTGCACAGTGATAACTCTGATCATCTACCCCTTCTGTCAATTACATGGGTTCAAGGCAATAGTGATTTAATATCACCCTTTGTCTTCTATAACATGATCAACCTGTAAATGTACTGTTTTCCTCTGTGTGTGTCTTTTTCCTCTTCTCCTCAGCAAAAAATATCTCTATACAAACATGTTCTTTTTTCAGATTATATTTGGAAAGCAATCTCTTGGGAGTTTAATTGTTTTCAACATTTGTTGGCCCTGTGGATTTGTAATATAAACTTATTTTATGTTGTATATTTCTTGATGACATACATAAGTTGTGTACTTCTAAGAGCCAGCAAAAATTATCTCTATACAAACATATATATATATATATATATATATTTTTAATTATATTTCAAAAGCAATCTTGGGTGTTTAAATGTCTTCAACATCTGTTGGCCCTGTTATTTGTAATAAACAAATGTTGTGCTGTACATTTCTGGATGACACTTATGATAAATCTGATAAATTTTTTATACCAACCTGTAACAAAAGAGAAAATTTTAATAAAGATTTTACCTTTTTGTGTAAAGAATCCGATCCCGATATCTTTTTAGGGAAGATTGTTTTCCATTTGGATGCAGAAATCATTTTAGCTTTTAAGGATTTCAGGTTTAGATACATTTTTTCTGTACTTTCATAGACCCCTGTTCCTGCTGTAGTGTATATTTGGTTTTCTAGTCTTGATGGTTGCAGTAAAGAGTTTGGTATTTGGCACTTTTGGTGGCATTTATGTTACATTTAACTGTAGTGGATCATTGGATTTAAAGTATATGAAGAGGTATAATTTCTTTTTTTTCGAATTTGAACGTGACTCAAATAGTGATTTTATAATTTTTTCATGAATACCATTCATTTAATTACATTATGAATTCATTGATCTACATCCTATTCATTCAAAAAAAAAATGTTATAAAATCGGTTTTGACGATTTGTGACTCATAACCGGTTTTGATTTAAAATTGATTTTGAATTAAAATCGGTTTTAAATCAATATTGGTTATGAACCACAACCCAGTTTTGGAACCGGTTTGGACAAATTAAAAATAGTTTCTTTTTTTTCTAAAAAGTTATTCGATTTAAAATTCTAATCATTCAAATTATTTTAAACTGGTTCGGTTTTTGACAATAATCGAATTGAACTGCACACCCCTAATTTCTATCAATGTATCCAAAAAGAAAAAGAAAAAGAAAAAGTGCTTCTTCGAAAGTTAGCCTATGTGGAGGAAAACAAAAAACGAGCTAGAGGAGCAAATCAATGCTATAAAAGCTAACATCTCATAAGAGAAGGAAAGACAATAACACAAACTATTACTGCCCTGTGCATAAATAATATGGTTATAGGTTTTTGAAGTCTTTTTGTTGTTGATTGACTAGTTGTGTCACAATTTTATGCTACATCCAAAGGTTAATTAAATTCTTGTTCTTTGCAAGGCTAGTTTACCGCAGAACATTTTCTGTGTCGTGCTGTGGTTATATTTGGTGCAAGATCGAGCATATGCACTTAACGTTATTAACTCACACATATATGTACACAAGGTACATGTTTAGATATATAGTTTCACATTGGTTGTATGAGCAACTAATGTGGAGTTTATAAGGCCTTGGGTACTTCCACCCTTGCAGCTAACTTTTTGAGTGATGTATCACATGATTCTTTGACACTACATGTTATCAGTTTAAAGGAATAATATAACTTAATTATAATGCATGTTGAGAGATATAAGTTAATAGTTTATCTTAAAATCGTCTATACATATCCATAATGGAAGGTAGCCGCTGGGTGATCAAATAAGGACATCTATTCTATCAACAGAAAAATAAAATACAATATGGAGATCTATTACTCTAATTCCAAAACTTCCAAACGATGGTGCTGTAGCTAATAAATTATGGATTTGTCAACGAGGGTGTCACAGTTATTAATCAAGGAATATTTAATATTTTTTATAAAATATTTCTAATTAATTAAGAACTTAATAAATTTAAGTTTTCATTATATTAAACTCTGTTTTGTTTTAATAATTTTTTTAAAAGCTTTATTAATCTTATGTTGTAGGAGAATAGTTCTCTCTTACCATAGTAGGAGAGTAGTTCTCTCTTACCATATACATAATTACGAGTGAGACTGAGTCATTTACAAAAAAAAATTGAGCCTACAGGGAAATCGATGGATGTGTAGAAAAAGAGATATTCTCCAATTACATAAGAATAATTTTTTTTCTTTTTTTAATTCATTAATCAATACTTTACAAAATCTGATATATTAAACCGTATAATATTCTTTATTTCATAAATGATGTGAATGGTTGTTATTATTTCGCAATTAGTTTGTTTATAGAGGGTCAAAGATGAGAGAGAGAAAAATGTTAGAAGAAACTATCACCCTTAATTTATGAGAAAAACATTCTGATTTCCTAGCGTGTGTGTAAAAAAAACTTTATTGGAAGAAATTACACTCACGATCATGTGATCTCTCCAACTCAAGGGAAATAATCCTAGGCTTTCGGCTAGAGGACACCATTGAAGCAATTCCCCCCCCCCCCCCAAAAAAAAAAAAAAGACATTTCTCTTCATTCATCATTATCGTGTGCTCCAACTTGTTTCTCCACTGTTTTTCCAACAATTGTCTCTGATTCAAGTGACTCCTCCTTATCCTCACCTTAATTCAGAAGTGGTGTTCAAGATATAGATACATGTTATGCCCTTTGGCACTATAGAATTGGTCATCCTCATCATAAAACTTTAAAAGCTATCTTGAAATCTTGTATCATTTACTTTAGTAATAAAAGCTCCTTTAATTTCTATCCAACGTGTTGTATGGGCAAGTTCCATATAGACTACCTTTTTCTCCCTCAACTTCTTTGTATACTGAACCATTTGACTTGGTGTTTAGTTATGTTTGGGTTCTACATGCTTTGTGTTTATGATATGAGATATTAGCATCCTACGACATGAGACTATTTTTTCTTTTAAAATATTATTTAAAATAAATTAAATATGTATTATCAAAATAAGATATTTATTTTCTTTAGATAATTTTATAATGATGTCGAGTAAAAAATAGATAAAATAAAATAATATTTGATTTGAATTTATTTTCATGATACAAATAAGTGATTTTTATTTTCCTTAAATGCATTAGATGAGGATACAAAATAAAAAAGAGAGAAAATAAAAAAAATTATATGTACAAAATTATAAGAATAATTGATGTTATTATTAATTAAAATTAAAATTAATTTAAATTGAAATAAATAATTTATATTATCTGCACATAATTTTAATATATATCATGAAAATGCTACTCTCATCTACATGAGGTAATTATCTCAGTTCAAAATCTCTCCCACTCTTTTTTTTTTTTTTCATTTTTATTCTTTAATAGTGGGTTTCATATGATTTTTTTATGTGACATAAGAGAACTACTCCAATATAAAAGTATAAAATAAGAGTAGCATTCCCCATTTTATATTCTTTAACATTTAAAAAAAAAACTTCGGAGAAGGCGAAGATGTCAACTTTGAGGGGATGCGATGTTGGAGCTCATCTTTGATACAGTAGTAGTATGTACTACTGCCATGAAAATTAAACACTTTGTTTTTAATATATATTTTTTTCTTTTTCATGTCATCAATCAGTAGGTGTTTAATTTGTCTGATAGTGCAAATTACCGATTTTTTTTTAAAAAATATTACTACAGCTGTACAAGTTTGTAATATTTATAGTGTTAACATTTCTTTTTTTTTTTTTAAAAAAAGAAAGAAACTTCGAAGAAGGTGAAGAAATCAGCTTTGTGGGGCTGCGATATTAGTATTTAGTAGTGCAAATTACCAAAAAAAAAAATAATTAATGAAAAAATTACCAGCAAACTTGTACTATTTTATATTCTTAATTTATTTTTATTTTCTTAAAAAGAAACTTCGAAGAAGGCGAAGAAGTGAACTACGCGTGCTATTTTGTTTCTTCATTCAGTTTACTTTACCAAACTGTGTTTCCAAACTTCTCTGTAGTAGTTTGAGAATAGTGAGCAAAAATCATGGCAAGTCAAGAATCACCGTTGCCCTCTTCTTCCTTCAGCTATCGATGGAAATACGATGTGTTTCTCAGCTTCAGAGGCGAAGATACTCGTCACGGTTTCACCGGCTATCTCTACAAAGCTCTTCATGACAGAGGAATCCACGCCTTCATTGATGATAAAGACCTTCAAAGAGGAGACGAAATCACACCATCACTTGTCAATGCAATCGAAGAATCAAGGATTGCCATCACTGTGTTCTCTAAGAACTATGCTTCTTCTTCATTTTGCTTGAACGAACTTGTCCATATCCTTCACTGCCTCAAGGAAAATGGTCGATTAGTTTTGCCAGTTTTTTATGACGTTGACCCTTCTCACGTGCGACATCAGAGAGGTAGCTATGAAGAAGCACTCGCTACTCTTGAGAAGAGGTTTCAGGATGACGTGGAGAAGGTGCTGAAATGGAGGATGGCTCTGCGTCAAGCTGCTGATTTGTCTGGCTTTCATTTCAAACAACAAGGGTACTCTTTTAGTTTTATCTTCGTACGTTTTGTTTCTTTAGTTTTTGGGTTTTATTAGTGTTATGTAACATAAGTGTTCTTTCCAACTCTCACATCAAAGGGAGAGAGAAAGTGGAACGATGAAAGAGAAAGAAAAATTTTGTGTGTGTAGGAAAGTTTATTTTTCATAAAACCCTTATTTGTCTTATGATTGATTTGGTTTTAATGTTAATATGAATCATTTAGTATGACTTCACTCAATAATTGGGCAGGAATGAGAATGAATATGAGTTTATTGAGAAGATTGTTAAAATGGTTTCTGACAAGATTAATCACGCTCCTTTACATGTTGCCGATTATCCGGTTGGATTGGAGTCTAAATTGCGAGAAGTAATCTCACTTCTCAATGTCGGATCTCATGGGATCCACATGATAGGGATCCATGGAATTGGGGGAATAGGGAAGACAACGGTTGCTCGAGCAGTTTATAATTTGATTGCGGAATCATTTGAAGCTTTGTGTTTTCTCGATAATGTAAGAGAAAATTCAATTAAACATGGATTAGAACATATCCTAGAGACACTTATTTCTAAAGTATTCGGAGAGAAGGATATTAAGTTAGCAAGTGTCAAAGAAGGAATTACAATAATAAAGCATAGGCTCCATAGGAAGAAAGTTCTTTTGGTTCTTGATGATGTTGACAAACTTGAGCAGTTGCGGGCAACTGTTGGAGGGCTTGATTGGTTTGGTTGTGGCAGCAAAATCATCATTACAACAAGGGACACACATCTGCTAACAAGTCATGGGGTCGAGAAAACTTATGAGGTAGATGGGTTGAATAATAAAGAAGCTCTTGAATTACTTAGTTGGAATGCTTTCAAAACTAACAGAGTTGATTCGAGTTATGTGGACATTTTTAACCGTGCAATAACTTTTGCTTCTGGCCTTCCACTGGCATTGGAGGTAATAGGTTCCTACTTGTTTGGTAAAGGGATAGAAGAATGGGAATCTGCATTAGATCAGTATGAGAGAATTCCTAATAAAGAGATCCAAAAGATACTTGAAATAAGTTTTCATTCTTTGGGGGAAAATGAGCAGAAATTTTTTCTTGATATTGCTTGTTTCTTCAAAGGAAATAATTTAGCTTATGTCAAAACATTACTTTATGCTCATCATGGTTTCTGCCCAAAATATGGTATTGGAGTGTTGATTGAAAAATCTCTCATAAAGATTAATGTGGATGGTCATGTAACATTGCATGACCTGATAGAGAACATGGGTAAAGAAATTGTCAGACAGGAAGCACCGGAAGATCCAGGCAAACGTAGTAGATTATGGTTCCCCGATGATATAGTTCAAGTTTTAGAGGATAACACGGTAAGACTGATATGGATGGTTTTGTTTTCAGAATTTTATCTTTATTTATCTCTTTTTTTTTTTACTTTTTATCTCTTTTGATTATTATGTGCTAGACACCTAGGTCACTATATTTATACCTCTGTTTACAATCTTTTTTGGACAGTGTTATTTCACAGTATGTTGTTTTCTTTTTATGATACTTAATATTCTCTAAAATTTTACCTTTTTTGTTTTCCTTTTATTTCTATTGTTGACAGTGTTATTTCACTGTCTGTTGTTCTCCATACATATATATGCATGTATTACGGTTGACATGTGTTTTTGTCTTTAAAGGGAACTAGTAGTATTCAAATAATAATGTTGGATTTCCCCAAATCTGAAGAAGTAGTTGAATGGGATGGAAACGCCTTCAAGGAGATGAAAAACCTCAAAACACTAATTATTAGACAAGGTTGTTTTTTGGAAGGTCCCAAACATCTTCCAAATAGTTTGAGAGTACTGGAATGGTGGAGATATCCTTCACAATCTTTACCGCCTAATTTTCATCAAAAGAAAATTGTGATACTAAAGTTACCCTATAGTCGCTCTACTTCAATTGATTTGCTCATGTCAAATAAGGTAAGTATAATATGTTCCTTTCCTTGGTCTTTTATATCAATATATTTATTCTATTATAATTCATTTGATTCCTTTTTTTGTGGCAGGAGTTTGTGAATACAAGAGTTTTGAATTTCAATGGATGTCAATGTATTACTGAGATACCTAATGTGTCTGGTGTCCCAAATTTAGAAGAATTATCATTTGAAGGTTGTGATAACTTAATTAAAATTCACGAATCGGTTGGATTCCTGAATAAACTTAAAATGTTGAATGCTACTGGTTGCAAGAAGTTTAGGAATTTTCCACCCATCAAGTTTACCTCACTTGAATGGCTCCATCTTTCACGTTGTCCTAGTCTTGAGAATTTTCCAGAAATATTAGGAAAGATGGAAAAACTAAAATATCTTGATGTCAGTGACACTCCCATAAAAGAACTGCCATTGTCAATTCAAAACCTCTCTCTTCTTCAAAGTCTAGGGATGTGGCGTTGTGGAGTTGTTCAGTTGGAGTTGTTCAGATACCACGGAGCATTTCAATGATGTGAGAACTTAAGGAGTTGAGTGTTGAGAAATGTGAGGTATTACTTATATCTGAACAGGATGAAGGTGATGCACAAGTGAGCTCATTGGTGTTTGAGCTCATTTACCTTTCGCAATGCAATATATTAGACGAATTCATTCAAAAAGGTCTCCCTTTGTTTGTCAGTGTGCAACATTTAAAGCTAGACAGGTCTAATCTCACAAGTTTTCCTGCATGCATCAAGGAATATCTCTATTTGAAGGAAATTGTTTTACGTTGTTGCAAGAATTTTCGAGAAATTGGAGGGGTTCCACCCAACTTAGAAACATTCTATGCAGAGGAGTGCACATCCTTGAAAGATTTAGACCTTTCACTATTTCCTGAATGTTTGACGACACTTATTTTGCATAAATGCGAGAATCTTCAAGAAATTAGAGGGATTCCATCCAACATTAGAACTTTGTTTGCAACAGACTGCCCATCCTTGATATCCGAGTGTAGAAGCATGTTACTTAATGAGGTTCTTGTCGTCTTAAGTATTTAATTTGATATTTCATATATTTCATTCATGCTGACTCAAACTATGCAGCTGTTGCTAAATGTATGAATAAATTATGACTAACAGGGATTGCACGAGCAGGGAGGAGACAAAGTGTTTATCTTGCAAGAAACAAAAATTCCAGAGTGGTTTGAGTATCGTATCAATGGACCGTCAATTTCTTTCTGGTTTCGTAACAAGTTTCCTGCAATATCTCTATGTTTTGTTATTCGACCTGATGGACATTTTGACACTTTTGAGGTCAATATTGAAGTCAAGGGCATTTCAAAAGTTACAGTAGATGATTTCTGTTTGGATTGCATAGCTGAAGATTATACAGTTGTTTATGATATAAAGCAGGAAAAATTCTTACTTGACGGAATTTTTTCTGATATAGAAGAAAATAAATGGAATTATGTGGTGTGTACTTTATTGATATCAGAGAGCCTAGAAACAGTGTTTATCAAAGAAAGTGGAATTCATGTATTCAAACAAGGAAGCAGCATGGAGGACATTCAATTCACTGATCCACTCTTGCTGAAAGAAGAGCTTAGATAGGTGGACATGGCAGAGTCTTAGACAATTTATGCGGCACCAAAATAATTTGGCTTCATTGCCTTTTTCGGAAACAATAAAATTGGGAAAGGGCAGAGAGTTGGTTTCATTGCTTCCACCTCCAGCATCGAAGAATAATGTGAATTGGCATTCAAATTCAATGGTATCAAAGCTGAGAAGTAGCACTCCCAATTTCCATGTTAAAGGAAAGGGTTTTTTGGTTTACATAGCAGGGGATTATACAATTCTTTATGATATAAAACAGGAAAAATTCTTACCTGATGTTGTTCTTCTAGAAGAACATTCAAATGTCAATGGTATCAAAGCTGAGAAGTAGCACTCTCAATTTCCAAGGTAAAAACAAACAAATACATTTGTTGCATTTCTTTCTCGTATGCTTTCACTATTTCCGAATTTACTTGCCTTATAATTTCAATTAGTTGTTTAAGTAATTTAAGAGAAATTGAATTTTATAAGAGTATGAATTAGTATGGAAATATAACGAAATAATATTTGCAAATTGTGATTTAACTTGTTTATTTATAAGCTATTTTGGCTTCTTAATTTGGAAAAAAGTTAACTCAACTTTTTATCATCTCAATAGGCTGTGAAATTGTGTCCAGAAAGAGGAAAATGGGTATGTTTTGGACTATGAAGCCTGTGAATCTTGTTGTCCCTCACCTTCAAAAGTGGCTTTGAATTCAGCAGTGTCAAACTTTGCTAATGGTGCTGCCTGTGAAGAAGGTAAACAATTTAGGGGTATTTATTTATGAAGAGATTGGATTTTCTAACCATAAGATGCACATTAAGATCCAGATTCATATTTATTTATTTATTATCAAAATTATCTTTCAAACAAACAAGCGAGGTTTAATTATAATGTCAATTCCATAAAAGTTTTCAGTCTCTTGACAGTACCTCTCCCAAGATTACCTAACTTAATTTTCCGTGTTGTGGAATTTAGTCTTTGAGCTATTTCCATATGAATTCAACTGTAGTTTACTGACGACTGGTAAAATTAAAGCAAATTACTAGAATGAACATTACTGACTTACATATATTCAGCATGCAAGGATGATTAGTCAAACTTATAAATTGAATATCTCACCATCTGAGTAAGTTTTTATTGGTAAGTTTACCACTACTAATGCTTCTGTTTTATTAATTTATTATTTTTTAATTGGCTATAAGTTATAACTACACCATTCTGATGCTTGCATTAAAACTCATACTCTAAATTGTCATGCTTCAGGAGAATCTTCTCAAAACCTAGGTTTTGCATAGACACAAAATATTCAGACCCCCAGCGGACAAGAAACACACTTGCAGTGTTGCCAACCACAATTGATGTGTCTTTCAAAAATTGAATTAAGTCAAGATGATGTAGAAAAAGAAGCATTTTATGCTTCTCTTGAAGATGAGACCCATGTTCTTTCAGATTTGCATGATAAATTGGCCACCACTGCTCCAAATGAAGAGACCAGGGAAGCATTGAAATTAGTACAAGACTTCATCTCCAATGATGCCTCAGTTGAGCAATGTAGTATCATGAAAACTAGGAATATGAGGAGAAATGAGAGCATTGATATCAGAAGCTTCAAGGTGCTTGCACATTACATTGTAGTAAGTAGGAAAATTGAGTCCACTGCATCTGAGTTTGCTGAGAGCTGATAAATTAGAAGCTGATCTAGAAATAACATGAACCACTTCAGGGAAGTTGTGGCATTAGAAAAAAGAGCTTGTTAAGCTACTAGGATTGATCTATTGGTGAGGAGTTTGGGTAGTTTGTATTACGTTGTGTGTTCAATTCCTATTAGGGGTGTTCAAAATGTCCAAAAGATCCAAATCATTCCATAACCAAACCGGACCACATTTAAAATATCGATTTTTTAAAAATCGGTTTTATGTCAAACCACTCTTTATTTTCCAGATCCGTTGCATTACCAATCCAAAAAAAATAATTGGATATCCATTTGGTTTGGTTTGACTCCGTTTTTATTTACTCCAAACGACGTTGTGAGAGAGGGAGCATCTCGTGAACCAGTCAGTAGTAATTTTGAACCCCAACTTCAATTTCTCCCTTTTCTGCTTGCTCAACCCTCTTCTCTTCTACACTCTCTAGCTGCCATTTCAACCATCTCACACGTCGTCTTTTTGCAAGTTTTCTCTGCTTCCACTTGGATTGTGGAAATCTAGCAGGTAACTTTCCATCTTCACGCTTTGGTTTTCCATCTTCCCCTGCTTTTGCTTATCCTTGTTTTTTTATTTTGTGAATTGCTTATGTTTCTTCTGCCGTTTTTTAATCTCCAATATCAATGGGTATTGCCAAAATCAACATTTCTTCTAATTCAAAGTGTGTGGCTTTAATACATGGGTTCGATTTTGAAGGGAAAGTTCATCCCAATCCCAACCAAATTGGGGTTTTTGCTTTGAAGGACCCTTCTTTGCTGATTTGGTGACTTTATTGTGGGTATCTTCTCTTTCTTTGCTTTTGATTCATGTTTTGAAAATATTCCATTTGTGTTTCTCTGCATGCGTTATGACAAAGTGGCTGAGGTTCACTAGATTCTGCCATGTTGGTAATATGGCACTCTTTGCATGAAAATTTGGTAATTTCCATGTCTTCATGCAGAAATTTAGGTGATACCTGCATGAGCAACAACTATATGCTAGTTTTCTAAGATAATGACACCCCACAAGGGTGCTATACTCCTACTACCTACCAACGTACCCACTTTTCAGGATTGGGGAACACCTAACACCTGGGATTAGGATGCAATTCTTGTTATGGATGGCCTCCTGAAGGACATTTTGTTTAATTCAATGTCACCTTAACAAAAAACCGCCACCAATTATTGAAACTTGTAACCCCACAAGGAGAGCCAAAACCAACAATTGTACATGTATCTCACTATGGTTTGTTTATATAATGAATAAATCTAACATGCAGGTGTCCTGGATTTTGAGAATCAATTCATGAGGTCTTAGAAAAACAGCAAAGAATTTTAGTATTTTTTTTTTCCTTGCACTATACCAACCTTTAATTAGGACAATGTTAAAGTTAGTATGGGGTGGACACGTATTCGACCCTTTCCTTCTGTTTTTAATTGCTCGTTGTTATCAACTGAATGTTTCTACCATTGTAATTTCTAGGTTTCATCTTTATAAGGAGAACAAAGATACCCAGGAAGCCTTGGGGTTGACTGGAGATATGCTTGGCATCCAGGTACGTCTTGTTCATTGTTGGATATATTCCATAGCCATTCTTCTCTACAGAAAGTGGTGTTTTGTTTGCTGATGATTCTTTATGCTCTTGTATTGTATGTGATACTTTCCTTTTTCCTGGTCATTAATGGGTATTTGGGGCATGGTAATAATTGAATTCTATTTTCCATATTTTTGAATTTATGAATTATCTGCTTGACATATTTATGATTCTGTATAAATGGCTTATGCTTCTGTACAACCTGGAGATTAGGAAACTTGCTATTATTATTTTTTATAGTTGCATGAATTTTTTTTTATTCCCTTCCCCAGACACTCACGAAGTGGGTATTTGAACTGGGTCGGCCCTTATAGTTGCATGAATTTTTCTGCTCATAAAATTATGATTTATGATGTAAAATGTTATGGCTTCAGAATGAGTACTTGGTGAATACTTGTATTTTATGCATGATCTGATTAGATATATAAAACCATTAATGTAACCTCACCCAACAGCTCAAGCTTTTGGGCTGAATTGGTTGTTTACATGGTATCAGAGCCTCGTGTCCCGGATTCGATCTTCGCCGCCCCCACTTTCTTTCAAGTGGAATTTCTTTGTTCGTACAGGTAGTTGGGCCTGTGCATTGTCCACCCTTCAAGCCCAATGGACTCTCGTGTGAGGGGGCGTGTTGAGATATATAAAACCAGTAATGTAACCTCACTCAATAGCTTAAGCTTTTGGGTTGAATTAGTTGTTTACATTATCAATGTCTTTGCTTCAGCCTTTAAGTTATTTAGTTGTGATGAATGATGGATAAGGAAATTGAGTGCTGTTTGTATTATGTCCTGCCTGTTCCTCCCGCCCTACCCTCCCTCAAGAAAAATAAATAAATAAATGAATAAACAAGTGCAATTTGCTCAGGTTATTATTGATTGCTAGAATAGCTTGTTGATTTTTCCCACTTCCATTTTAACTGATTGATAGGTAACTGACAGTCAAGATCATTTGGATTTGCTGGTACAAAGGACAAACGTGCTGTCTCAACTCAAAGGGTAATCAATTTTCTCATTCTTTCTGATTCTGTTGTGAATTGTACGAGGGAGCGCAAAACCCTTTGCAAAGGGTACATCCACCAATGGGCCAAATGATAAACCACAATAAGTGGGCTGATACCACATCTCAACCCAAAACCTTAAGGCGGTAGGTTTATGGGTCTTTTGCATTTATATGGTCATCACTCGGTCTAAGTCTAGCCTATGTGGGACTTATTTCACCACTACTCACTCACACTTGATTATTTCCAACATTCTCCCTCAAGTGTGAGGCCCAGTGAGGCCCAATATCATTCTTACCCTAAGGGAAACTTATGCGGAAGTCTTTTTCTCTTCAAATATTAAGGGTCACACTAGCCTTTTGCAGAGGCCTTCCAAATACTTAGCCTAGCCAAATCGTTGGCTCTGATACCAGAGTTGTGAATTGCATGAGGGAGCCCAAAATCCTTTGCAAAGAGTACATCCACCAATGGGCCAAATGATAAACCACAATAAGTGGGCTGATATCACATCTCATCCCAAAACCTTAATGCTATAGGTTTATGGGTCTTTTGCACTTATATGGTCATCACTTGGTCTAAGTCTAGCCTATGTGGGACTTATTTCACCACTACTCACACACGCTTGATTATTTCCAATAGATTCTACATTGAATATTTATTCCTTCATCTTCTGGAGTTTATATTACTGTTCATTGAGAGATAGATACTTCAGTTGCTTTAGTTCTTGTTTTGTTTCTAGGTTACTGTTTATAAGCAGCAAGCAAGTAGGCTAGCTTCTCTTAATGAGAGATTGGTTGGTATTAAAGTCGGTGATTTCTGGTAAGCTGATTGAATTTTGAGCTCTTCTGGTTCCTGCTTATCAGTTCCTTGATGGATGATATGTTGGAATTTATATATATATATATATATATATATATATATATAAATAAATTATGTAGACAATCTATTGGTTATGAATAAGAAGTTTGGTAGTGAAAGGGTGTGTCTTTTCATCGACGAACGGATGTGTCGTTTCATCCGAACGGATGTGTCGTTTCATCCGAACGGATGTGTCGTTTCATCCGAACGGACATGTTGTTTCATCCGAACGGACATGTTGTTTGATCCTAACGGACATGTTGTTTCATCCTTGAATAGGTGCCTTTTCGTGTTGAACGAATGTGTCTTTTCGTGTCCAACGGATGTGTTGTTTCGTCGTTGGAAAGGTGTCTTTTCAAACGTGACCGGTCAGTGTCTATAAATAGACACTGACACCTTCAGAAAATGTACCACAATTTTTCCTGCACTTAAACTCTGCCGGAATTTTTCTCCTTCCGGTTTGCATATTCCTGTTCATACTCCGGTGTAAATTCTTCTGGCATACTGTTGTGTTCGTTTGGGCTGTTGATTGGTAGTGCCACCATTCTTCAGACGGAATCCGTTCTATCCTGGGAGACAAGTGTCCATCAACCTTGGGCATCCGTGAGGGGGCAAATTGTCTTAAGGAGACACGTTCTGTGGGCTCGGATTCAATCCTCTTCTGCATACATTATTCTGTCTAAATCTGTATTCTGACTACAAGTAAGTCTGTTCTTATTTTATTTTTATTGCACAGTGATAACTCTGATCATCTACCCCTTCTGTCAATTACATGGGTTCAAGGCAATAGTGATTTAATATGACCCTCTGTCTTCTATAACAAACTTAAGACAATTTCGGTGTTTTGAACCTGTGATCAGTATATTTTATTTTTCGTTATACTGTATCTGTTTTAATTACTGTGTGATAGATTAATCTGTGTGATTAATCGGAATTTCTGTTTGTGTAACAGAAATGAAATTTATAATCTGTGTTGAGTGTTTGACTTGTGAACATTCAAATGGTGAAATGTTTATTTTGATATTTTGTAAATATCAATATGTGTTTTTTATTTTTCATCACTATCGATTTTTTCTTGAATATTCATTTGTGTTTGAATATTGGAAGTGGTGCGTTTAATCTGCATCTAATTACGAAAGTATAGATTTTTGGTTGATAATATAGGATTTTCTTGATACTTGAATAACGGTTTTTGTGTTGAACCGAAACTGTTTTCCTTTGCTATAGTTTGGATACAGGTTTTCTTTTTGGTTTTGAGACATATAACTTGTCTCGATTATCGTGTCCATGCATATTACTTTTGAATAGCATTTGAAATTTGCAACACTGTGCGCTCAAGTTTTCTTTTTTACACGGATCATTGTAAAGTTGTTGGTTTACATATGGATGTGGAAAAGTATTACTATTTTTCGATTATGGTGCCAAAATATTGACTTTGTTCACTTACTGTTACGTTTTTTGTGAACTGTTTGACTTTGGATGATTTTTTGAATGGTAATGGCTACGATGGCTATCGCTTTGAAAGAAATAAATAAATGAACCGTAGTGTGACTTCCTTCCTCACGTTGAAATGGCCGGGCATTTAATTTTATAATTAAAGCTATTCGGTTTAGTTTAATCATTAACGGTTTTATTTTGATTTGATAACCGAAATCGGTGTACAAACTCTTAGTTGCCAATGAGATTGGCATTGCCAAACATAATTTGCGGTCCTTTAATGTGTGCCATGAAACGTTACATAAACCTATATCCATTGGTTAATGGTGATATACATTGTTTGTGACTTTTACGGAAAAAGTTGCCTTTGAAATTTTATACTGGAATGACACTTTTTGTGTTGGAATCATCTGCATGTGAAACAATTGGCTTATATATATTTGTAATTTAGTTGGCTTGTTATTGGCTTTGATTTTTGTAGTGGGGCCACCACTATAAAAAATATAATGATTAAAATTAAGGGATTTAACTTTATTTTTGGGACAGGTAAAGCCATAACATTGTTTTTGTGCTATACGTGTGTGCCCACATGCGAGTTGTGATAATGGCATATATAGACATATAAGTCGTAGGCTTTTACTGCATGTCTTTAGAATCCCGAACAGTGGATTTGCATTTTGTAAGTTAATGCAAAAAATGATATTGATGCATTGGATAAGTATCATGATGATATATACTGTTGGTATATGTTTAATATTGAAAACTCATAGAAATGATTATATGGGAAAGCCATGCATTTATTGACATTCAATTGCATATGGTACACTTAATGGATTTGATTGTATATGATGGTGTTTGATATCCATTAACTCGTGACTTATAAATGTGAAAGTTTGACTTTATGATTTAGGCAAGTGATAATTCTCGCTTGAAATGCACTATGTGTTTCGATGGATATAAAATATTTATATCTAGTGAAATATTTGATACTATGTGAA
>JAVKPL010005192.1:0-24150 GCA_032173675.1 Gastrolobium villosum | reverse complement strand
ATTCTTGACCTAATTAAAAAGAGGCACTGTACAATACATATATAGAGCTGTAGTTGGACAACTCAGCAAGAAAAGAAATGTTCTAGAATATGTACACCTCATCCTATTCTAACAGATAATATGTACAGCTCATCCTATTCTAACAGATATAATTACAATAATATCCCTAATATGCCCCCGCAAACTCATGGGTGTGGAGAGAGCTGTGTGGAATCCAGAACCATGAGTTTGGTTCTAATATCAGTAAAGCGGGCAGTAGAGAGAGGCTTGGTGAAGGTGTCAGCAATTTGGTCATAGGCTGGAACATGAGATACTTGAAGTTGTTTAGCAAGGACCTTTTCACGGAGGAAGAAAATATCTAATTCCATATGTTTAGTTCTAGCGTGTAGAACAGGGTTATGAGAAAGTGCAACTGTACTTAGATTATCACAGAAAACAAGAGGCACTTGAGTAGGGACTTGTAGTTCACACAACAATGATTGAATCCAAATTAATTCAGCGGCTGTTAAGGCAAGACTTCTGTATTCTGCTTCGGTACTTGAACGAGCTACAAGAGTTTGTTTCTTTGACCACCAAGAAATCAAATTAGGACCCAGAAAAATACAAGCACCGGATGTTGATCTACGATCATCTGGATCGCTTCCCCAATCTGCATCACAGAATGCAGTTAGAGGCATGGCAGTGGCTGGATCAACAGAATGAAGGAGAAGACCAAAAGAAATGGTTCCATTGAGATATCTAAGAATTCTTTTAACAAGCTTCCAATGCTCCTCAAGAGGTTGACTCATGAATTGACAAGCTTTGTTTACAGCAAAGCTAATTTCTGGTCTTGTTAAAGTTGCATATTGCAAAGCACCAACAACAGACCTATATTGATAAGAATCTGGGTGGTAATCAGCACCAAATCGAGACAGTTTACTGCCAGCAATCATGGGAGTGGATATCCCTTTTGCATCAGCCATATCAGTCTTGACCAAAAGATCTTTAATATATTTTGATTGAGAAAGAAAAAGAGCACCTGAAGAAAGTCTTTTAACTTCAATGCCAAGAAAATAATCAAGCTCACCAAGATCCTTAAGAGCAAACCGAGAATGAAGATGGGAGATAATTTGTTCAATAAATTTGGCATCGTTACCGGTGACAATGACATCATCCATATAAACCAAAATATAAATGCAGTGAGATGTGGTGCGAAGAATAAATAGAGAAGGATCACACCGACTGGTCTTGAACCCCAATTGGAAGAGAGTCTCCTTAAGTTTGTCAAACCAGGCCCGTGGTGCTTGTTTAAGGCCATAGAGAGCTTTGTGAAGTCTACAAACAACAGTCTTGTCATGTGATTCAAAGCCAGGTGGTTGTAGCATATACACCTCTTCCTCTAAAACACCATTGAGAAATGCATTATTTACATCAAGTTGCCTAAGAGTCCAGCCAAATGAAAGAGCAAGAGTTAGTATGATGCGAACAGTTATAGGTTTTATAACAGGAGAAAATGTTTCACCATAATCAAATCCAGGCTTTTGATGAAAGCCCTTTGCTACTAAACGAGCTTTGTATTTATTTACAGAACCATCTGGGTTTTCTTTAATACGAAAAACCCATTTACTTCCTATTGCTTTGCTGCCAGGGGGTAGAGACACTAGGGACCAAGTAGCATTGGCATGTAAGGCAGTAAGCTCATTTTGCATAGCCTCAAGCCACTTAGGATTGGCCAAAGCTTGTTTAACAGATGTAGGCTCCATAGAAGTAACAAGAATAGAAGGTTGAGCTGCTTTTTTGGACCGTGCTGTGATGGATCTAGTTGGTGAAGGAGTGCTAAGAGATGATGAAGGTAAGTACTCTGATGGAGAGGATGATGTTGGAGAAGATGGAGAAGAAAGTGATTCTGGAGTCGATAGTGCAGAAGAAATAGGAGAAGGAACTATGGTAACAGGTAGAGAATTAATGTTATCAGAGGATGAAGTGGCATTAGGAGAAATGTTTTGAGTGAGTGGAGAAGAAGATGAAACATGCGAACTGCCAACCAAAGAAGAGGTGCTGTTAGAGGATGATGCAGTAGAAGGAAGGCTATGAGATGGTTCCTGTTCAGCAAGTGTTTTTAGTATTGGAATGGTGAGACTGAATCCAGGAACTGGATTTTGAGAGGAAGTATCCTTGGAGAACAGAGAAAGATAAGGAAATCTAGTTTCATGAAAAAGCACATCTTTAGAAACATACAATCTGCCATCAGCACTTAAGCATTTATAACCTTTATGACTTGATGAATAACCAAGAAACAAACACTCTAGAGATCTGAATTGGAGTTTATGCTGATTATAAGGTCTCATGTGAGGATAACAAGCACAGCCAAATACCTTGAGAAAGGTGTAATCAGGGATTGTTTTATACAACTTAGTGAACGGAACTTCAAAGTTCAAGGCTGTAGTGGGTAGTCTATTAATGAGATAAACAGCAGAAAGAAAAGCATGATCCCAAAACTTAAGAGGCAAAGAAGCATGAGATAACATTGTTAATCCCATATCAACAATTTGTCTATGTTTCCGCTCAACAAGACCATTTTGATGGTGTGTGTGGGGACAAATAAGTCTGTGAGTGATACCAAGAGTGGCAAGATACTTCGTGAAAGGTCTAAATTCACCCCCCCCAATCTGTTTGGACAGCTTTAATGGAAGCTTTAAACTGGGTTTGAATTAATGAATGAAATTGTTTGAACACATCTATTGCTTCATATTTTTGTTTGATAAGAAAAATCCATGTAAAGCGTGTGTGAGCATCTACAAAGGTTATGTAATAGGAATATCCCATGGTGGACAGCATAGGAGCAGGACCCCAAAGATCACTAAACACCAAGTCAAATGGTTCAGCATAAACAGTAGTTGAGGGAGAAGAAGGTAATCTATGGGACTTGCCCATACAACATGCTAGACAGAAATTAAAAGAACTTTTATTACTGAATTGAATGTTACAAGATTTCAAGACAGTTTTTAAAGCCTGATGATGAGGATGCCCTAGTCTATAGTGCCAAAGGGCATAAGATGTGTCTATATCTTGAACACCATTTGTGAAGTAAGCTGAGGATGAGGATGAGGATGAGTCACTTGAATCAGAGAGAGTTGCTGGAAGAACAGTAGAGAAAGAAGATGGAGCACAAGATGATGGTGGATGAAGAGAAATGTCTTTGAACCGATATAATCCATCACTACCAAGAACACCTTCAAGAAGAATTTGGTGAGAATCCTGTGATTTCACAAAGCAAGAGTGAGAATGAAATTCAAAATAAACAAAATTATCTTTGGCAAATTGACTCACACTGACCAGATTCTTTGTTATAGATGGAACCAAAAGAAGATTATTGAGAAATAGAGTAGTGTGTGGTTTTAAAGGAGATGAAAATTGTGAAGAGCCTACTGCTGTTATAGCCAAACCTTGACCATTTCCTAGCATGACTTGATCAGCTCCATTCAGTTGTGTACTTTGAAGAACATTTTGTGGGTCTGAGGTGACATGATGGGACGCCCCAGAATCTGGAAACCACTCCAAACCTTGCTGAGATGATGGAGGAGTAGGAAGAAGGCCTTGCAAGTTATATGGAAAGGTTTGAGTGGTCAATAAAGCATGGGATTGAGGCTGATTTTGTTGAATGCCCTGTTGTTGTGATTGTTGGAGGGTGTTTTGGAAAGTGTTTATGCCAGAGAAAGATGGAATTTGGGACTGATTAACACCTTGTTGTGCTTGAGATGTTTTGGTGAAAAATGGCTGATATAGTTGAGGAGACAAGATGCTTTGATTTGGTGAGAAAGGTGGTGTTTGTGAGGTTAAATATTGAGAATTAGAAGATGGTAGTTGTGTGGGTACAAAAGTAGATGGTGGCTGTGTGGGTACAAAAGTGGGGTCAAAACGATGCCAGCATGAGTGAACCTCGTGTCCAATTTTATAACATAGTTGGCACTGCAAATTACTTCTTCCACGTCCTCTACCTCTGTTTCCCCTTCCATTAGAGCGGCCTCTACCATGTCCAGCTAAATCAGATGTCCCCCTAAATATTGGGAGGCGTTGCTGCATGCTCTGTTCTGAAGACTGAAAAACAGGGGCAAACAGAGACTGGTTTGGGGCTGTGTTAGAGGGTTTAGAAGGAACAGATGCAGTAGGGTGTATATTTGGGTAATGAGTTGCATTAACAGATATTGAATCACTAAGCAAAGACTCTTGATGTTTAAGGAACCTGGACTCTTGAGACAGCAGCTCAATTTCAAGGTCATCAACAGAAAGTGGGCTCTCACGGGCATGGACAGTTGTAATAAAAGAGTCATACTCTTGAGGAAGTCCTTCAAGTATAAGCTCAACTTGTTCTTCATCAGATATTGGAGATCCGATGGCCATGAGTTTGTCTGTGAGTGTTTTAATTCGAGCAAGGTATTCTGAAATATTTCTTCCTCCCTTTTTAATGCTTCGTAACTCTGCGCGCAGCTGTCTAGCCTTTGATTTCAGAAGCCCATTAAAGTATTTATGTATTTTCTCCCATACTTGCCATGAATGAACAAGACCCAACACTTTATTCAAGATGGGTTCTGATAGAGTGGTCATAAGCCATGAGAGAAGGGTCTGATCTTGAGTTTCCCAAGCTGTATATGCTGGATTAACTTGATCTGCAGCACGATCTTCCTCAGTAAGGTATCTATGAGGAATTTGTGGGTTGATTAGATAACGTTGAAGCTGGTGAGACTTTATCACTGGTTCAACCAGCTGCTTCCAGACAAGGAAGTTACTCTCTGTGAGTTTTACTGTTATATGATGGGCAACGAGCCCAGATTTGGATTCGGCGGAAGCCATTTGGTAGGGAAGGGTTTGGTTCAGGCCCTCAAAGAGAGCTTTGATACCATCAGAGAGAAACGAAGAAAAGAGAAGAGAGAGAGAGAAAATTGAAATATTATATTCTTGACCTAATTAAAAAGAGGCACTGTACAATACATATATAGAGCTGTAGTTGGACAACTCAGCAAGAAAAGAAATGTTCTAGAATATGTACAGCTCATCCTATTCTAACAGATAATATGTACAGCTCATCCTATTCTAACAGATATAATTACAATAATATCCCTAATAAGGTGGGTTGTCCACCACCACCGTTGGCTCCAGCACTTACGCCACTCGCACACATCGGAAAAATCCCTTGATCTCAAACTCCCTATGGTTTGTGTTCTTATTCTGAACTCTGATTGCATGAGGAATTTCCGAGCAATGCCTAACGATCATTGTGGCCATTTTCACCTCAATAGATTTTATCTCTTCCCCAAAGGATGTTTTCTGCATCTTCGTTTCTAGCTCTGAGTGTATTCCTTTAGCTTTGAAGTATTGCTCCACTTGGATTTACCACCAATAGTCTTCCACCCCATCAAATTATGGAATCATCTTAAAATTGGATTTCTCGGCTCCTAGATTGAGAGTTCTAATAACAATTTATCAATACCAGAGATTTTAGATATTAAGAAGAATAAACATAGATTAATAGTATTTCTTTATGGAAAACCTAGATTACAAAATCGTATAATATAATGAAATAACTCCAACAATTAGAAAAGTTTTCTTTTTCCCAATACACCCAAGGTATCCCAAATCGAGTCTCCAATGTCTGCCTCCTCTGCAGCACCCCATTCCCTCTTTATATTTTCACTAATAAACAAAATTTCCCTCCAAATCCCCACTCCCTTGCTTGTTGGACAGCCTAGAGTCTTCTCTCACAACTAACTCTCTCCCCTAATGTTGTATCAGAATGCAAACTCAAAATTAAATAATAAATAGTTTTCAATTCGATAGGAAAAAATAATTAATAGGGAGAAATGAGGAGGATAAGATAGAAATTGAAACTCGCTTTAAGCAAGCATTAGCATAACATAAAAAAAAGATGGCCTAAACTCTTTTTCAAGCTAGCATTCCATTTCAACCAATAAAACAGAAACTCTTTGGCACCCATCATATTTAAGACTTTGGAAGAATACAAAACAACTTTTACGACTAGGTCAATCATTTAAGAGACAAGAACAATTTCTTCTTTTTAGTTGGTTTGGGCACTTTTAGTTTGAGCTTTTTTGGTATTCTATTGTTTAGTTGGTAACTGTAAAACATTATTCTCCCACATTTTTTCTTCATTTTTATTATAACTTCCCTTTTGTTCTTGTAAAGCAACAAATTCAATCCAAAAACTTAAGTTGTTAGGTGAAGGGCACATGAATAGTTTTATATTATATATCTCTGACACATCCCCCATATAAAATCCCATCGGGATTGAAGGATGGACCATGCGCTTTTCATATTGTTCGGAATTCAAATATGAATGATATAGTCTCCCTTCATGAAAGAATGAGCTAAGTATGAAACATATTAAGTGAAAGGACAAATATATCTAACACTTTAAGGTTTTGAGTTGAATTGACATTTTATATGGTATCAGAGACAATGGTTGATTGGTCTGGGCCAACTAGGAGTAATTGGCAGAGCAAGTATTTGGAGATAGTGTTTCGTATTCGGGTGTGGAAAACCCATGTTGTGGAACCAAGAATAGTATCAGAGCCAATTGTTGATTGGCCTAGGCCAGGTAGGTGTAATTGGCTGACTCGAGAATTTTCCGACGCATAGCTCTCGAAAAATTTAGTAAAAAAAAAAAAAAAAAAACACCTGATTCGGGCACCCGAGTAAAAAAATATGGTTTTCCTTAGTTTTATGATTAAATTTTTTCCCACGAGATTTTTTGGATCAAACAAGTTTCTAAAGTCATATATTCTCGAGTAACCTTAGGAGGAGTTTTGTAGGTATTACAAAACATATTAGCATTACAAAATTGTGAAAATTTTAGATTAAAACTTTAGAAAACCATAACTTTTGACTCGGATGTACGAATTAGGTGCATTATTTTTTTGATTCCACATAACTTTTTGAGAACTATACGTTGGAAAATTCCCATAGGAAATTTGGTCGCAATACACTCGAGTACAGACCCATATACTCAATTATATTGCGTGGAACAACAAATACCCGAGTATCTGGGTCATATACTCGAGTAAATATTCAAAAAACCCCATATGTTGAATATTTACCCGAGTACAGACCCATATACTCGAGTATATGGGTCTGTACTCTAGTATATGGTGCGGTCAATGGTCAAACAAAGGCAAATAGGTGAAATTTTTTGATACGGGGGCAAAGTGGTATTTTTTATGTAGTTAATAAAGTCGAGATAGTTGGGAATTCACGTGTGAGTAATACAGTCTCGCATCAGAAAAAAAAAATGTGATGATCATGGAACATAAAACTGAAAGGACCCATAAACCATACACCTTAAGGTTTTGGGTTAAATTGGCACCCACATACATCACAATATTCAACTATTATTCATAGAACGAGAGCACTTGATCATAGAGACTTTGATATCATGCAAAGCAACAAATTCAAACGAAAAGTTTAACCTGATAGGTGAGGTCACATTAATGGTTTTATAATATATTTATCTAATAGTTTTTTCTTATGGGGGGGGGGGGGGGTATATGAAGGAATGGAGGTTGCTCAACTCCAAGGTAGGAATATCCCACAAGCCTTAATGAGGGCTTGTAGTGGTATGCTTTTTGTGATATTCTACTTTTGCTTAAATCACTGATGTATGGCTGGTAGCTAAAGGAAAAGTTCATAACTCCAACTCAACTCAATTAATAACCCTACAACCCCTTCCACAACATTTAAGACCAATGTCAGATCCAATCTCTACCCATTTGCATGACAAATTAAAGAAGAAGAAAAAACTTTTTGAGGTTCTGAGAATTGTTATTAAATTTCCACAACATTTTCTATAAGAGAGTATTTACTTCTCTAGGTTTAGTCACCTATTATAGATTGGTTCTTGGAACCATGATATCACCCCTTACATAAGGGGGAAAAGGTGTTAACATAAGTATTCTATGGGCCATTGGGTCATTTTATAAATCAAAAGAGTCGGCCAAAAAAATCACCCAAAATGGTTGAATACAATGAAGAAACCAATTTAAGAAAAAATCTGCCGAGCCTTAGTCAATAGTTCTAAACTAGAACTCCCCAGGGTTTACTGTAAACTACATTAATTGATGACGATAAAAACCGTAATAAATACACTGTTGACTACCTTCATGATACAGTAAAAAAACATAAATATGAATTAAGCTTAAACACATAACTTTCTTTGCATTTTATTATGCTTTTTTTTTCATGATATAATGAAGAATAAGATCCAGACATAAAATGCTAAACACCTTACGGAAAACTTCGGATACAGGGCCATCATTCTCAGACGCAGTAAACTCCTGTTTAACCTTTTCTAATCCCTTGATGATTGCTTGCATTTCTTCTGCTAATGACTTCAATTGTATCTGTAAGATCAGGAAGTTACAATCAATTCATTGCAATCCCTTACCTTATACTGAAAGTTAACCAGTTCCACCAGCATTTTATTTTGGCTAAAAATCAAAATACAGTTAATAGCCCTTTAAGGTTTTAATTTAGCTACCAATATCCTTAAATTTTCAATACCTAGGAAATAGCTCCTTCTAGTAGTTAAGAAGTGTGAAGGGCCGGCTTGGCTCAGCGGTAAGCTTGCTTGCCGTGGTGTGTCAGGTCGCGGGTTCGAATCAGCCTCTCTGCAAAAAGCAGGGGAAAAGCTGCCTAGAGTATTCCCTTCCCCAGACACTCACGAAGTGGGTATTTAAACTGGGTCGGCCCTTTCGGCCCTTTAGTAGTTAAGAAGTGAAAGAAAGTAATGAATGGGTATCAGTTCAACACGGATTTTGGTGGAGCTTGGTTCAACAAATGTTCTCCTATGTGATTTTTTTCTAATTTATGATTACAGGAAATTGCAATTTCAAATGAGGTTTCTAAATTTGTACACTTTTGTATATGTAAAAAACTAATTCAACCTAAAAGCTTAAGTTGTTGGGTGAGGTTACATTAATGATTTTATATATCTCAACAGGCCCCCTCACACGAGAGCCCACTAGGCTTGAAGGGTGGACAATGCACAAGCCTACCTACCTGTGCGAACAAAGAAATTCCACTTGAAAAAAGTGGGGGGCGGCGAGGATCGAACCTGAGACACAAGGCTCTAATACCATGTAAAGAACCAATTCAACCCAAAAGCTTAAGCTGTTGGGTGAGGTTACATTAATGATTTTATATATCTCAATAGTATAAAAGGGGCTATTTTCTACTCAATGTTTAAAAGGATTAATTTACAAAATTGTAACTACACAAATTCATTTTGACCTCAATGGCACTTTACAACCCTAATTTAATAGTCCAATTGCAATTCCCCCACAATTTACAGTATTAAGGAAATTACCACTCAGTTTAAGATGGCATTTGTATAGTCTTATGTGATTTTTTGGAAGCAAAAGGATTAAAAAGACCTTGTGACTATGCTAAAGTAATTAGTTGTTGTCTGCCAGTCCTAGGGTGTGCTTTGATGATGATTGAAACTTGAAAAAAGTTATGTAATCGATTGAGTCATTCTCCCACCTATAAGTCACATGCCACGCATGTGCTTCTCAAACTCTTAGGAGCTGAACCTTAATCTGAATGACAGGCGGGCCATTGCAACAAGTCATTAAAACCGGAGGGAATGTGTTTTACAAATATGGGGGAAAAGTGCAATTGGATCAATATATCAGGGTAGCAAGGTGCAGCTGACCTATGTTCTTTTGAATAAAAACCACCAAAAATAAATCATCACCTTAGTGGCTGCTTCCAGGCTAACAAGGTCAAGGTGAAAATCAAGTAGTCCTGGAGACTTTTCAGCTAGGACCTGGAGTTCAAGTAGGAAAAAAACAGAAAGGTAAGCCACCAAATATTATCTTCATATATTGCAACTGAGACTTATACCTTGCAAAGATAATGCATCAGGGTCATTTTACTGTTAGAAGCACGAGTGTCAGTGAGCTTTAAAAGACTATCCAACTTGAATCCAACAGCAGATCCTGAACAAAATGGAAACATTTCATACTCAATACTTACCCATTATCAGGACATTCTACATTAGATCAGATCTAACAAAAACGCATAAAGTTTTTTCAGGTAACATATGAAGGGCCAATGATTATCTAAATGTTGAAAATAGAGATCTAGCACTATATATGTTTCCTATAACTAGAATGATGATAAAGATATTGTCATTACTAAAAAAGACGTACCCCTCGCAGTTCCTTGATTCAATGTGTTGCCCAAATAAAGGATTTTCTTCATAATCTCCTTCACTTTGAGCGAATTTCGGACCTATTGCCAGCACAAAAATGTACTAGGTCAAAAAGATACAAGCAACATAAAGTTAATTAGATTTACAAGCAAAGTACCTCTTCACAGACAGAGTTCACTGTGTTTAAACTCATCTTAAACTCTATAATCTGCATGAAGTAGAAGTAAGGTAAGTGAAGAAAGAAACCAAATCTACCACAAATTCAGAAAAAGATTACAGATATCAGGAAACCTGAGACCCAAACTGAATCTTGAAAGAGAATACTCTTAATTTTGATTCCACTCGTGGCACTTTCATCAGCTCCATAAAAAACTGAAACATAACCAATGTAGATAAGCATACAATTACACACACGCACACGCACAAACACACACACTCATACACAGGTTCTTGAATTAAACCAAAAGAATTGGTTTATAATCCAACATCTAAAAGGTGGAGATTAATAAGAGTAAAACAACTTTTCTTCCACATCCACCAGGCATCAGCAGCCAACCTGTCATTGTGTTAGTACATGAACTTTGAATTGGTATACATTGACTTTTTCATGAACTCCATTCAATCTCAATATGGCTGACTATAATACTTATAAAGAGTTTTCTGCAATTATTAAGTTTTTCTAGATTCTAATGTAGGTAGGCAATAACTTCCAAACACATCAACAGCACCAGATAGTTTTATCTTTATTACTTCAAATTTTTCTCTCAAATCAGAATATCAGTATTTTATCCTATCATTAATTCTCGCAAGGAAAACTGTACTTTCAACACAGCCCAATTATCTTTCATGTAAATTTAAAAACACCTGCGCATAAATCAGAAGTGGATATGCCAATAAAGGAATCCCGTATATGTTCTATGTGATCACATTTTTCTTTTCACAATTATATAAATACTTTGCCCAAAAGAAATCACAGACCTTTTCACACTTCCCCAAATTCTCCTTGTCACCAGTGTATCCCTATATAATTATAACAAAGATGAATTAAAATTAGAAAAGCAAAAAAGTCACAGTAAAAGAGAGCAACCCATAGTAACAGGAGATGCCAGAAATTACAATCCTTAATTGCTAAAACAAGATGTAAGAATAATATATAAATTGTTAAGCTTCACCTTCAAAAGTTCCATCTCCTCTTTGGTAGGACAAAATTTGATGAGATTTTCCACCTGATCAACATCTAACACCGACTCGTCCATAGCAAGCACTGCAGCCTGAACATGTATTTCAATATGTTAAACAAGAAATTGAAAAAATCATAGGTGGAGATTTAAGATGTTCGATAAAGTTTCCATAGATATGATATGGCAAGAGATTGTCACTATGAATATCAACTACCAAAAGCCTTTAGTCTTAACTAATAACTGCACAAACATCAAAGTTTATTTTAAGAATCATCCTCATGCAAATACTATTACAACAATAGCAGTTTCCCACTAGGTGAGGTCACCTACATGGATCAAACAATGCCATTGTGATTGGTCATAAACTAAGTTTTCAAAAAGACCTTTTAGATCTAGGTCTTAATGATTTCTCTGAGTTTTTGTCTTCCTCTACCTATATTTATTGGGCTATCCTCCATTTGACCACTCTTCGTTCTAGGGCTTATATTGTTCTTTTCATATGGCCAAAACATCTTAGGCGAGATTCCATCATCTTTTTCTTAAGATGTGTTGTTCCTACTTTATCTCTAATAATTTCATTGCTCATCTTTTCTTTTCTTGTGTGTCCCCTCCTCCATTGCAACATTCTAATCTCTGAAACAGTTAACATATGTTCTTGTGGGCCTTTGACTGCCCAACATTCAGCACCATAAGTGGCCCTATGGTGGTACAATAAACTTTTCCTTTGAACTTGAAAGACACCTTTTTATCGCAAATAACACTAGAAGCATTTCTCGAATTCATCCACCCAACTTGAGACCTATCTCCCTATATTCTCTCAGGTTGTATAATAGATCCAAGATTCCTAAACAGTGCAACTTGTAGGATGGTATGAAATCCAATTTTCACCTTCAAGCAAGAGCTAGCACACATCTTGCTAAACTTGTATTCCAAAAATTAAAATTTATGTTTCATGCAAAAGAATATTATTGTTCATTATAATATTCTTTAATGTAAAATCCCTGCTTGCAAAATTACAGTTCAAAAATTGCTCAAATGAATTAAGAAATTTCAAAGTATCAACTTACCATCATATCAGGAAGTGGCATCTTAACCTTTGTGAGCATAATTTCAGTATTATAAGCCCTCCTTAGGTCAACCTACACAATTAAGCATACAAATACACAAATTGTTGGTATACAAATACACAAATTGTTGATCAGATACCAGGGAAGCCCAGAACAAACATCAACTCAATGAGTTTTGAATAAATATTTGTTTTAACAGCCAAAAAAAAAAATGAACCACAAGGCACCTTTGCAGTATCTGAATGTTAAATTCCACAACATAGAAGAGACAATAATGAAAGAATAATAACATTAAATAAAATTTCTAAGAGATGTATTGAATACAGTCATCCATTTTCAATGCTTTATGTACCAAGCTATGTTTGATATTTTTCTAGGCATGATAAAACTAAAGAGAAGTGTACATTTGTTTCCTTTAGAAATTAAGAGCAAATACCTAATCACTCAAGTCAAATCACAATGAACTGACTTCTTTTATAAACAAATTACCAGGCATACAATAAAATGATAATAAATTCCAATTTTAATATATTGAAAACGTTGAACATCAGCTACCTTTTATTGTGAAGTAAACTACAAATTATGGTAAATTGCACTTTGGAAAGGAAAGACTAACAAGTGAAAACCATCAAATCACCTCTCACACAAAGATTATTTCAAGACTTAAGTTCAAGAATACTCAAATAGAAGAATACCAAGGTGACTTTGTCAGGTTTGGATCCAGCAGAATTGCGCCGTGATCCAGATTTACCACCAGAATCAGCAGGTTTTGGAACATTTGCTGAAAAAAGCTTCTCGAGCTCTGAAACATCAAACTCTTGTCCTCTAAGATAGAATGTAAAAGCAATCAGGTCAGTGCAACAGGAAGAATATTGAAAGCAGGAAGAGTAGTGTACATATCATATAGAATTGGAATTACTCAACAAAATCTTGCACTAATAGACAAGTCAAATTACATTTGAGGTTCTCCGTTTCTTTGTAATTCTTCCCATAAACTTCCTTGCAATGCCCTTGATACCTTACTCCAATGCAGAGGTTTGAGGGAGGATTTTCGAGTTGCCATTGCACCAACACCCGTAGGACGTGCGAGTCCACGCCCTCTTCCTCTTGGATCAGCTCCAACTGCACCTTTGGAACCTAAAGGTGGAGGTGGAGGAGGAGCACCACCTGGAGGAGCAGGAGCACGACCGCCCGGAAGTGGCGGAGGAGGTGGGCCTCGGCCTCCTGGAGGTGGCGGAGGAAGAGGTGCTCCTCCATTCATTGGAGGCGGTGGTGGTGGAGCTCCACGCATTGGAGGCGGTGGTGGTGACGGTGCTCCATGAGTTGGTGGAGGCGGGGGAGGTGGGGTTCTAGACATCAAAGGAGGTGGTGGTGGAGGCGGTGCTCCACTTGATGGAGGAAGAGGTGGTGATGGAGGTAGTTGAGCTCTACTAAAAAGAGGTGGAGGTGGAGGCAGTGGAGCTCCACTCGATGGAGGAAGAGGTGGTGGCGGGGGCGGTGGAGCTCTACTAAAAGGAGGTGGAGGTGGAGGTGGTGCTCCACTTGATGGAGGAAGAGGTGGTGGCGGAGGTGGTGGAGCTCTACTAAAAGGAGGTGAAGGCGATGCTCCATTTGATGGAGGAAGAGGTGGCGGCGAAGGCGATGGAGCTCTACTAAGAGGAGGAGGTGGTGGCGGAGGTGGTGGAGCTCTACTAAAAGGAGGTGAAGGCGATGCTCCATTTAATAGAGGAAGAGGTGGCGGCAAAGGCGATGGAGCTCTACTAGGAGGAGGAGGTGGTGGCGGTGGCGGTGATGGAGTTCTACTAAAAGAGGGAGGAGGAGGAGGAGTTGGTGTTGGTGAAGCTCTACTGAAAGGAGATGGAGGTGGAGGTGGAGGTGGTGGTGGAGGTGAAGCTTTAAGTGATGTAGTTGGGGATATTGAGGAAGGAGAGAATGAAGCTCTATCTAAAGAACACAAAGGTGGAGGGGGAGGAGGAGGTGGTGGTGGTGGAGGAGGACAGGTAAGGGAAATTGCACCAAGTACTTCAGAAACTTTTGCTGTAGTTGATCTATTTGCAATGGGAGGAGTAATAGGAGAAGGTAAAGCCTCACCATTGTCTCCGACTATGTTAATTGATGAATAAACAGATTTCCAATGGGTAGGAGGAGGTAAAAAGGCCTCTCTTTTTTCCCCGAAAAATGGAGGTGGGGGTGGAGGAAGAGGAGGAGAATTTGCAAGTTGTAACTTCATCCCTCTATTTTGCCTGTTAAATAATGTTGAAGTGGGCGTGGTTGGTGGTGGTGGTGGTGGTGGCGGCGGCGGCATCACCTTACAATTCAAGGATGAAGATGGTGAAATTGGTGGAGGAGACTGTGGCACTTCATTGGAGCACAATTGTGGTTCTTGAGTAGCGGACTGAAGAGATGTCTCTTTGACTGACATAATTGATGATAGTGAAGAGTTTGAGTCTAAGTCTATTTCTACTATGCTGTCTGAAGATTTTGAATTGACCCCATTACAATTTTTCAGGTCATTTGTCATCGCCCTAGAAACATCTGCTCCAGAGACATGAGAACCAGAAGCATGTCTAGAATTTGACTGCTCTGGTGAATTCTGATGCCTTGATGGTGGATATGAGACATGCATTGACTCTTGATAAGAACCCTTGTTAGAAGGAATCCACCTAGTTGGTGCATTTGGTTTTGCTAGTTTTTCCTGAAAACCCTGTGGTGGTTCTTGATGTTTAGTCTTATGCTTTGCTGCAACTGTATCTTCCACTGGATTTGACTTTGAAGGAACAACAAATGGAAGTAGTTTATCGGATTCTTGTGTGGAAAGATCATGCACCTGTTGCCCCTCCTTGGACTCTAATTCTTTTTTTGTTGCATTGTTATCTTCATCATACTTGTTTTGCATAACTTCCAACTCATCATGCTCATCCACAGCGACTTCCTTTGTCTCCAGAGCGCCAAAAGTAACTGCAGTGGAAGTTGATTTATTTTCTCCATCATCTATAGCAATGTCTTTCACTGCATGAGTATCTGAATCCACCCTCTCATCGGGCTTGAACTTCACATCATCTACAGTAATGTCTTTCACTGCCTCAATACCAAAACCCGTCCTTCCAACCTGTTGGTGAATCCCATCATCTGATGAAGAATCCTGAAAAGTATGAGGGTCTGAATACTCTTTCCAAACATCTTTATGACTTCCATCATCTACTGCATTGTCACGAACCATAGGAGAATCGAAATCCCCCTTACCTTCCTGTGTATCAATTACATTGCTGAAGATCTCTTCCACTTCATAGAATTCCTCAGGTGAAGCACTTTCAGCCTCATTTGCATCTCCACTCACAATGACTGTGGCTAGATTTGGTAGAACAGCATCAGCATCCAAAAAAAGCACCTGATACAGATATGAGTATGTGTTCAACTCCTACTACTTCAGAAAATGGCTGTAACATAGAATAACAACAACTTACCTCAGACTTAAAGTCCTTGGGGAACTGATCCTTTGCATCCCACAATATATCGATTTCATCTCGGCTAAGCATCAATATATTTGACCGTACAAATGCAGTATGAAACATGATTCTAAACATCATCTCCTCACGAACGAAATCTTCACTTAAATGTATGCATTCAAGAACGACATCCCCTTGAACATGACAATGAATATCAATTTTCACGAGCATACACTCTGCCTGTGGTTAAAATTTCTTAAGAAGACATTCTATCTAATTAATTCACAATTCATATGAATAGTATAACTTAAAATCACCTGTGGGTAGTGGCGAACAAGTTTTTGGGATTTTGAAGTTGAGAAAAGAAGCTTAGAACTCCTAATAGCAGGTTTTGAAGGGTCCGGACCATAAACACGCACAACAGGCCTGCAACCTTTTCCACCGTCAAATAAAGGAAGGACTCTAAGAATCAGACAATCCAAATATAAGGGTGTTTCTGATGGAGGCCACTCAGAACCCAAATGTCTCCTGGAAATATACTGAAGATATCTTAACTGAGAAGGGTGTGGATTCAAAGGAGACAAAAATTGTAGAAGTTCTTTGGGTGCTTGCTTGTAGACCATTTCAAGAGTCTTCTGCTCCCCATTGTACTGTTTCCTATACAAGAGAAGACCAGCTAGCATAAATGCCAGCACAGGCCAACCCCCCCTTTCACAATGCATCAAAAGCACATTTTGTTGCCCCTCCAAAGACAGCCAGCTTTCACTTGATCTAAGGAAGTGATGAATCATCTCCAAAGGCAGAAGTGGACATCCCTCATATTGCCGAGGGTACTCCATAACTGTCATGTCATACTGAGACAATATATCTGAAATTTGGCTGCGCCTAACCCCATCCCCTTCTCTGAAATTGAACACCATGAAAGAAGCATCTGGAAAGTGATCTTGTAGCTGAGCTACAATGCCCCCAATATAAACCTTGTACTCATCTTCTTCCAAGACATCCGTGGAGAAGCAACAATCAAAAACTGCATAAATAAACAAGGAACAGTCAAATATTCATGGAAATTTCTACAACAACACATAACTCGAAAAACTTATTCCCAACTTCATTATAAGAGTTTCATTCTAATAAAAAGTTAAAAAAGCCAAAGACACTAAACACAGAGCAAATGAACTCTCTAAACAGAAGCTTAAGAAAATCAAGCCTATACAGTAAACAGAGGAGGCAATTTCAACCTGACATGTCAAGTGCCATCTTTACTACGATTACAATATTCTCACTTAAAACACATATTCTATAGTTTCTATTAAGAAAAACCAACCTTCCTGAGTTTTTTCAACTAACAATCCTCAATTGATGAATTGCCACTGTGACTCAGATACTACTATTTTATCCCAGTTATTTCAAATTAAACCCCTCAGTATCCTCTTCCAGATTTTGACAGTTTTAATTAAAAACCCATCCACCCAACCCATTAAAAAAAATTGATTGTTGTCAATCAATCAAGAAACACATAATAAGATTACCAATTTATCAACATGATGCAATTTGAAGCATACTACAAACCAAAAAAAAAGTCCACATTGTTGTAACTAACACATTACATAACCACAGGCATTGTTCCATAACTCAAGAAAAAACGCATCAAAATTCAGCAGTTCCGGGAGCTCAAAAAAAAAATTGATAATTTTTTTATTTTAAAGAAATAAAAAAGTGTAAGGAAAAAAAAAAAAAATGTGAGATGGAAAATAGAAAGAAGAAGAACACAAACCATAGACCCTCTCGGAGATCTCAAGAAGGCGATCCGGCGGCTTCCGATAAAAGAATCTTCGGAACAGCGCCATCGGATGGCGCTGTTTCTGCCCCGATCGGATCCAAACCGATAATTCGAAGGTTCACACTGGAAGGATCAAAACGGTGCGTTTTGGCAGATCTCGCAATTGCAGCAATTGGAGAAACACCGAAGAAGAGTCAAAGGAATTGAATTGAATTGAATGAAATGCTGAATTGGGAAAAATAAAAAATAAAAAATGTGATAGATAAATAAATGCAATTCAAAAGGTTATTGGATTGGAGAAAGAGAAAGCAAAAAAAGTAGGTGTTGTTGTTGTTGTGTGTTAATAATAATGATAATAATAACAATGATAATGATGATTAGAGAAGGAAAAGAAAACATAGAATGTGAATGTGAATGTGAAATTGGGATGAAGAAGAAATGAAAGAAAGAAGGGTAGTGGACTGAAGAAAAAGAGGAGAATAGTGTTTGTGTTTGTGTTGTTGTTGTTGTTACAAGTTAGAGCTGTCTCTCTGTTTCTCTGTCCCAATGTCTCCTCTCCATGTTTCTTCTATATCTCTCTTCCTCTATTCATTCTGCAACGCACAACATCAAACATTAAACATTAAACATAAAATTACAAACATAAGACATATCATCACATTTTGGACAACGGAGAAGCCACCCTACCTGGTGGGGTTCATTTCATGCCACTTAATCTACGTGGCTACGCTACATTTATTATATTATTTTACTACAAAAATGTTACTTTCATCTACGTGGCTACGTTAGATCTTACATTTATTATATTATTTTACTACAAAAATGTTACTTTCAATAAAGAAAGAGGTGCAAAATTTTTATTTTTTTTAACTCCTTATTTTGATTATTGACTGTAACTTTTTTAGTATTTTTTTTGTGTGAGATTAACTTTTGGGATAATAAAAAAAGTATTGTTAGAGAATAATGTTTCAAAATTTGAATATCTGTCATACCATATGAATTCAGTTTGCTTATGTAACGATTCCGATCAACAGCTACTCCTAAATTTTAATTTTTTTTATTATTTAGTACTGTGTATCATCATCATATCGAATCATAAGATACAGAAATATAATGAAAAATAATTTAAAAATATCTAATATAATTTTTTTTTTTGGTAAATCAATTTCCAAATATATAATATAATTAATATCGTATAAATCCAAATTTTAAAAATGATTTAATAAGCAAAATATATAAATAATTAAAGTGTAAATCAGTTATTCTCATGTTCGTCAATTGTTAAGACTAATATTATCATTACTATCACTATCAATTCAATATCTATCAGTGACATAAATAATACATTATCCTCTTCCAAAAAGGATTTTTTTAATTTAAATAGCAAATCAAATCTTTATTTATCGTATCTATTGTATCGTACCGTTCTGATACAAACTCATTTCTAATACTTCTCACGGTACTTATCGCTACTTCGCTATGTGAATCATTATGGTGCTAATAGTTAATCCATTCCTCAAAAATATTTATAATATTTCACCCAAAAAAAAATATTTATAATAATTAGTATTTTCTTTTAGTGTTAATAATATTTTTAATTTTTAATTTTTATTTTCGCTCTATATTAAAAAAAAAACCATGGGTCCGCCCGTGATTCCAATTTCCAACCCCTTTAAAATAACATGCTTTTAAATCATTGAATAATATAAAAAGTGACGTACAAAATTTTTATTTACAGTTTTAAAAAAAATATATAAAACGAGTGAGTTTACACCAAGAAAGAGCTGTTTCCACTTTTCACAATAATGGCACCTGAATTTTTTCTTTTCAGGCAAAAAGCTGATAAGGTTTGGGCAAAGGGAAAACCGAAAATTGAATTTCAATAAAGTATATTTTAGGCTTTGATTGGAGTGAGGCATGCATGCCTTAGATTTTGTGTTAGTCTTCTACATTCTAGGCTTTGGGTTTGTTAAATGATTTATTTTTTAATAGTAAATTAATCATCAAGATATCAAATCACTTCCATCTCACGAAAACGATGATTGCATATTGGTCGTGCTCATTCATGCATCTAACAGGTATATTAGTAGATATGTTCACAAATCGTTAATTATAATTTACTTTTTATTTTGCCAAAATAATAAAAGTTACTCCTGTTGATATTGGTATATTTATTTCGTTTTCCAATAATAATCGTACATTTTTTATTTGCATGAAATATTTGAATAAAGTTACCGTTGAAATTCAATAATAAAAAGTATATATATTTCGGGAAAAACATAGAATGTTTTAAAGATTGTAAATTTTGACAAAACATTTTGGCGCCAAATAATATATTTCCATATTTGTTTACACTTTCTCAAGTTACATATATCTATATTTATATCCCATATTATATATTATAATAAAGGAAATTGTACACTTTAGTGTCCATTTTGATGAATCAAAGCGATGATATGAATACAACGTACATTCCACGTCAACACAGTTTTGATGATAACAAAGAGAAATGATCAAGATCAAAGCAACATCCAAAAAGAAACTCAAATGTGAAAGCTATGCAAGCACCAAGTCTCACGCATCAGTCCAAGTCCATAATCTCAATTGATATATCTACTTAGGACTTAGGAACAATGTGTAAAGATGTATATCTACTCAGCATTGCATGAGCTCAAGGTCATGCATCACTTACATATTTCAAAAGCATGCATCCTTAAACAAATGTCAAAACAAAATAGCTTGATTTGTCCAAAATTGATTTGAAAAGGATACCTACATGATTTAAACGATTCAAGACTTTTTTCATAATCAACTTCATGCATTACAAGTCATAAAAACCTTTTAAAGTAAGAAGCAACCTAGTTTTCGGACAAAAAGGATGCTGTCATGAAATATCCGGATATCTCACTTTGAATATCCAGATATCAGTATCCGGATATCTCAGTTTGAATATCCGGATATCAGTATCCGGATATCTCACTATGAATATCCGGATATCTGTATCCGGAAACAATATCCGGATATGAGCCCGATGAATATCCGGATATGTACGGATTACAACGGCTATAAACAGCTAGTTTTTGGTTGAGATGTCAATATAAATACCCACATCACTCATGGTGAATAGTGCACGACCCTAGGGTATTTATTGAAGCTTTATTACACTTGATAGCCTTTCTTTAGCTCTTTAATTACTCATTTGATCATTTGCATACACTTGAGCTCATCTTTCCTTTGAAGCTATACATCTCTTAGTTCTTCAATTTGTTCAATCTGTACTTTGAGAGTACTTAGCTACTTTAAACAACCTCAATCCTACTTCTTGATTTGAGAGGGGAGTGAACCCCATACTTGATAGGTTACCAAATTTCCTAAGTAAATTTGGAGTGAAAAATTGTAAGGCATCAAGAGCCCGAAATCTTGAAAGGTTGTAGAGGTTTGTCAAGCACCCTCAAGCTTGATAGTTAGTGAAAGAATTGATCGAGCGGCTTCAGTCTGGACGTAGGTCACAATGGTGGTGACCGAACCAGGATACATCTAGTTTGCAATTTCTCTAACCTTATCTCTTTACTTTATTATTGAAATTGCTTCTTTAGAACATTTTTATTCACTTGCTTGCTTACTTTGTTAATCTCTTCACTTATACTTCTCATTATTAAATCACCTTATTGAAGAAATAGTCTTTTAAATATCAAAGGAGGCACTTTGTGAAAAGATTTTGTAAAACTCAATTCACCCCCCCTCTTGAGTATTGAAGCCACTTGTCCAACAAGTGGTATCAGAGCTTGAACTCTTGTGTAAAGAGCTTAACCGCTTCAAGAGAAGGGATGGCTTCTTTAAACCATGATATGCCCCTTGAGGGATCTTCTAGTACTAGACCTCCATTTTTCAATGGCGTCGATTATTCTTATTGGAAGAGTCGAATGAAAATATTTCTTCAATCTAATGATTTAAGAGTATGGAGTATAGTTGAAAAAGGGTATACACTACCTACTATGAAAAATGAGAAAAATGAAGATGTTCCTAAAGATATAGATGATTACAGTGATGATGAAATCAAGAAAGGAAATTGGAATGCTAGAGCTCAAAATTTGATCACAAATGCCTTAGGTCGTGATGAATACTTTCGTGTCTCAAACTGTAAGAATGCTAAGGAAATGTGGGATATTCTTCAAATAACCCATGAAGGAACTAGTGATGTTAAATTCACAAAATTAAACGCACTCACTAGAGAATTTGAAATGTTTGAGATTCATGAAAATGAAAGCATTCAAAGTATGCAAAGAAGGTTCACACACCTTATCACTCATTTAAATGCTTTAGATAAATCTTTTACTAACCTTGAGTTGATTTCTAAGATAATGAGAAGTGTTCACAACAGAGAATGGCAACCCAAGTTGACGGCCATTACGGAATCAAAAGATCTAAAAACCATGGATCTTGCAACCTTGTTCGGCAAGCTTCAAGAGTATCAAATGGAGCTAACCAGAATAAGCTTAAAGGAACAAGCAATCAAAAAAAGTAAGGGAATTGCCTTGAAAGCCTCAACACCAAGCAAAGAAAAGGATGAGGAAAGAGAAGATGGCGATTCCGAAAATGGTCTTGATGAAGATGAAATGAGTTTCTTCGTAAAAAAGTATGGAAAATTCTTTAAGAAGAATTTCACAAAGAAATCATCATTTCCTCCTAGAAGAAGATCTAAAGATGAAGGATCCTCCCAACTCACCGTCACTTGCTTTGAATGTGGAAAAGTCGGTCACTACAAATCGGATTGTCCAAATCTATGAAGCACCGACACTTCAAAATCTCTGACGTGTCGTGTCCGACACTTCCCGACACTCTCGGACACTCCGACACTCCCCGACACTCCAACACGCGTTATAGAAATTCAAAAAAAGGTTTAAAGGCTGCGGTGTGTTGAATTTTTAGTTCCAACTACTAGATTGGTTAGATTATGATTACTATTTTATTGAGTTTAATATAAATATTTGTGATATTTTATGTTTCTTTGTAAAATTTATGAATATTATAAGTTTAGATTCATTTTTTTGTTAAATTATTGAATATCAAATATAATATACACTACATAAATTAAAAATACTATTTAATATCAAAACGTGTCCTAACGTGTCGAAATCTAACTTTTTTAGAATTAACGTGTCGGAGTGTCGTGTCGTATCGTGTCACGTGTCCTGTGTCGGTATCGGTGCTACATAGGTCCAAATGCTCAAAAGAAAGACAAAAATGAAAAGAAGCAAGGCAAGGATAGAAGGAGCTTCAAGAAAGCTTATCTTGCTTGGGATGACAAATCTAGTTCCTCCGATGATGACTCCAAGGAAGAAGCAAACCTATGCTTCATGCAAGATGGAAGGCCATCAGAGAAATCAAGGAAAGAAACCCAACATATATGTCTAATGGCAAATGAGGATAAAAATGAATCCGAAACCGAGGTTTGTTTGAAAGCTAAGAGCTCCAAGTGGTACTTGGATAGTGGGTGCTCAAGTCACATGACGGGAGATGTAACTAAATTTCAATCATTCACAAAGAAAGAGCATGGACATGTGTCCTATGGTGATAACAACAAAGGAAAGATACTCGGCATCGGAAAAGTTGGTAATTCCTTCTCTATCTCTATAGAAAATGTTTTACTCGTCGAGGGCCTTAGACATAACTTGCTTAGCATTAGTCAATTATGTGATAAAAATTATAGAGTCATTTTTGACTCAACCTCTTGTAAAATCGAAAGCATACTTGATGGGCAAGTTAAGTTTATTGGTCATAGAGTGGATAACATTTATATGATAGACTTAGATGGTATGCCTTCAAATGACGATAAATGTTTGATTAGTAAGGAAGATGACTCTTGGTTACGGCATAGAAGAATAGCACACATTGGCATGGGTCAATTAAGTAAATTGATATCCTTAGACTTAGTAATTGGATTGCCAAAGCTCAAATTTGAAAAAGATAAAGTTTGTGATGCTTGTCAAATGGGAAAACAAGTAAAGGCTTCTTTTAAATCAAAAAATATTGTTTCTACCACAAAGCCTTTACAACTTTTACATATGGATCTTTTTGGACCAACTAGAACTATGAGCTTTGGTGGCAATTACTATGCTTTGGTCATTGTGGACGATTATTCTCGCTATACTTGGACATTATTTCTTACGTATAAAAGCGATGCTTTTAAATCATTCAAGAGACTAGCCAAACTTATTCAAAATGAACAATCTTCAAATATTGTTTCAATTAGAACTGATCATGGCGGAGAATTTGAAAATCAAGATTTCGAACTCTTTTGTGAAGAAAATGGTATTGAACATAATTTTTCCGCTCCTAGGACTCCACAACAAAATGGAGTTGTAGAAAGGAAAAATCGTATATTAGAAGAACTTGCTAGAACCATGTTAAATGAAAATAACCTTCCAAAATATTTTTGGGCGGAAGCCGTTGGCACCGCATGTTATGTTAT
>JAVKPL010005191.1:0-23868 GCA_032173675.1 Gastrolobium villosum | reverse complement strand
ACAACGAGCCCTGAACCAACCGGTCAAAGAAGTACTGACCCAGAAAGCTCTCCTCGAAGAATGGCCACGTCATCACATGGCCCTGCACCTCGTAGACCTGAGAAAGATTGGTCCACCACTCATGGGCCTCGCCCTCCAGCATATAAGTGGCGAATAACAGCTTCTGCGGATCGGTGCACTGCATGATCCGGAAAATCTTGTCTAGCGCCTGAAGCCATCTAGCAGCAGCAATGGGATCATACGATCCGTCGAATGAAGGTGGCTTATGCTTGCGGAAAGCATTCAGCCGGCGATCGATCTCGTCACGATCCTCAGCAAGTACGGGGATAGTCTGCATAGCCCCCGTCAAGTGACTACCCTCACCCATCTGGCTCTGGGTGTCCTCCTGTTGACTAGGCGGAGGTGGAGGCGGTGGCGGCGGTGGAGGTGGTGGAGGACCCTGGCCAGCAGCAGGACCAGCCCTCAACTCCTCCAACATGACCCTCATCATAGTCACGCATCTCGAATAGCGTCCAGCATCGCCCGGTTCGCTAGCCTCGTGGCTTCCTGGTCGGCTAGTCGGGCCGCCTGCATCTCAGCCAATGCAGCCAGGATAGGATCCGATTGATCCTCGCTCGTACTCGTGTTCCTCCTTGGTGGCACCATGACTCTGCACAAGTTACACAAAGAATGAGTTGATCAGGCCCACGCCATGTGGTCACATATGCATTATCATAACACACACCAATCAGAGAGAACGCAAAGTAGACACGCAACGACACATCCTAAGTTATTGAAATACATACAGGCTTTTCCCTAGAAAGTGCTCTGATACCATAAAATGTAACAGCCCGTGTTAACCCGGATTGTTAACACACTATCGTATTAAGCCACGCTTAATTAAAATGCGGAATAACTTTTTCTTTAATTCAATTATGAAGTCATTAACTTAACCAATTTGATTACTTAATCATTTTCATAAAATACTGCCTGTATGTAAATTGCAAGACAACTAACTGAATACCTCGTACATAAATATAAGGTGAGTATCTAAAACCACAGGACTACAACACGCAGCCTGGGCCAAAATCCTGATACTTTAATTACAACATTAATTTAAAAGACAAAAGTCAAACCATGTGGCATGGACAAACCCCATGCTCACCAAATAAGGCAACAATGCCCAATAACAGTCTCAGCATGAACTTAACATAAATAAAGCAGAAAACGTAACAACAGTCAAATAAACAGCAATCCACAACCAGTACGTCAGCATGCCATAAATATCAACTTAGCTCTGGCCTCCTGCCACCTGAGCCCTCAACATTACCTGATCCTGAAATAAGCGTCCCCAAACGTGGGGTGAGATCTCTAACAAGAAATCTCAGTAAGACAAGGGGTCCTCAAGGAGTCTCCACCCCAAGCTCACTTACATGTGTAATATAAGTTCAAAAACAGTATTACAATATAAGTTCCAAAATCATGCGATGCAGCAATTAATCATGCCATGTGTGCTTTCAAATCTACTGGCCAGAGAAATGTAGGAATACGTCTATGCCTACATGAGTACATGGATACTACCTGCACCTCACCCACAGCTTCTCCATCTTGTATGTACTACATACTCAGGATTGCCGTCTAGGTGGACACCACATGCATCTCATAAAAGCTCATTGCATATAAATAGCTCAACAGTATTTCCAAAATAATAAAGCATGTAACACAGCATGCATAAACCCATCCCCATGGGACATGGTGGAACATCAAAATGGCTAAACCGAGGACACGAAAGCTTACCTTGCAAGCAATCAATCCAAGCCAAGAGTCCAACCACTCTCAAGTCCACAAACAGCAGTATCACAATCTGATATGGACCAATAATACATTAATATTCATGCATCACGAGCATACAACTTAAAGACTACGCCTTTCCTTTACGTTTTACGTCTTAAGGCTTCCAACAAAGCCATAAGCCCTTAATCACATGATTCTGACTTAGTTCATTAATTACAGAAGTTCAACTTCCTTAAACTAGGGTCCACACACACCCAATAGCTTACTGTTCATACAGTACAGCTACTGTCTGCGTAGAACCCAGGATATCCGGATATCAGAAGGGGTATATCCGGATATGCCATATCCGGATATCACACTGGACATATCCGGATATGCCATATCCGGATACCCAGATCCCATATCCGGATATCAATATCCGGATACCATATCCGGATACTGATATCCGGATATCTGTTCGACAGATATCCGGATATCTCACGACAGAATGCAGTTTCTGCATTTCGTGAATATCCATCCCAAAGATCCAACTTTTAACACATGTACACGTTAAAGCATGCATCTTTAATCCATTTTAGGTTCACTTATGTGTTGGTTATATGTTAAACTCATTAACATACCAAGATACCACCTTTAAGCCATAAAAACACATGATCAAGTTAAGGTGACTTACCCCAAAGCTTAGTCAGTAGTTCAAGGTGCCTTTGGAGCTCCTAACACTGCACACAAGTCTAGCACACCCAAGGACACGAAAATGCCACACCAAAAGTTGGTTCTTGGCACCAAAGGAGGCTTCTTGGAACCTCTAATGGTATGAACAATGGTTCATAACCATGGAGACAACTCCACAGCCCACTAACACCCCTCACCCAGCACCTCAACTCAGAAAAGGTTGCACCACCCTCACCCAAGACACACTCTAGTTGCTTGGAAGAAGGAATGGTGAAGAAGATAGAAGAAAAAGGTTATCAAACTCACAAATGGTGAAAGAAAGCAATGAAACAGTGCCAACACTCAGAAAACTCAGCCTCTCACGTATGATGGTGGCTGCCTAGGGTTGTGTGCCCACTTAATGTGTCTATTTATAGGCACAAGCCACTAATCGCTCAGTATTAGCCTTAATAGCAAAGTAAAAGATATTGATCCCAAACTTCGGATTCTAGACCTACGCATTTTTCTAAGATTTGTCATATTTTTATTTTATTTTTCGGAGCACCTTTCCGGTACGCGCTTCTCCATAGCCAGTATCAGTTCTGGCATCAGATTAAGTCGTTTTGACCTGAAACTTGTTTTACAAGTCCTACATAGTATTCTAGTAATTATCATGCATTCGTTATAATTTTCCGGGATACTTTTCCGGTACGCATTTATACCGAGTAGCAGAACCGGTATCTGCGCTTTTCTTCCGAAAAGCGACTTTCAGCATTTTTACTCACTCAGTATAATTATCTAAGCCCATTAATAATTATTAGGGTCAATTATGGAATTATTTCCTAATTATCATAATTAATTTACTAATTACCTTAATTAGCGGTGCGGGTTCTTACACCTACTAACTATTTTCAACCTTCATTCCACTTCGATGTTACCACTTAACCTTATATTCCACTCATTTATACCACTTTCTCGTAATCATAATCATTTAATCCTGGATGTCAAACTCAAAACACTATTACTTTACAGCTTTACTCACTTCCACTAAACACTTTGGAACGAATCAATTTCCGACCACTTCACTATTAACTGATGGGCTACTCAAAATACCATATCTCTCATATACAAGTCCTACTCACTAGGAATCCTTGACACTCAATTATCAAGTCACTTAAAATTTATTCCATCATTGCCACCACTTCTACAATTTACCACCAGTTGGTATATCAGTCTCTCAGAATATTCAAAATTACCAAAAACACTCGTCCATACCTCATTAGTACTTAATCAAAACATCATTAACATTGTGCATTTTCCACATACTTTCCACCATAAGTGGCATATGCGATTACATACAACATTTCTCAATCTACTTTACCAACAAAACCAAGCTATTCACTCTTTGGTAATCAATTACAACTATAGTTCCCATCTATTAATACACGTTCGCACTTGACTCTATTTCAATTTATCTTTTCCTTAGGGCTAACACTTTACTGTTTTACCTGAAATCTTGATTATCACTAGCCTTCCTAGAAGGACACTTACTCATTCTGTCAACTTTAACTCACGTTATTATCCCTTTTTGATCATAAGACGAGGGTTCCAACTAACTTACTACTTCACTTAGAGACAAAATTTATTTCATCAAACTTACTTTACACCCACAATAGTGCTTCACTATCACACTTCGAAGTTCTTGCACACTAAGCCACAACTCTTATATCCAAACCTGACATACTATTGTCCATTTACAAATATATGACCTCGCATCTTGCGTTAAGCATATGGAAAAACTCTCCCAATACAGTGGGTAACAACATTCACAGGTTTAACCCCTCGAGCTCTTGCTGTCCTAAGGGCCCCAGATGCCATGACTCACCGATCAGAGAATCCACCCATGTAACGCCCTCCCTTGTATGCATCCAAGTGAGTCGTTAGCTAAGCGGAATTAGAGTCGTTAACGTCACATGAGCTAATAAAGCAGTATACAAATCCGTATAAAATTTTTCAACACATAAATTCCTTTCATAAAGGTTTTCCAAAATAGTCATTGTTCACAAAGGTTCCAACTAACATAAAGATGATAAGGACTACAGCCATCCAAAAGTACCAAAATATTAATCATTACAGTTATCCATTAAACAAACAGCAACACTGATAATCCAAGCATCAGCAATCAACAGCAAAATAGTACTCCTTCAAATGCTCTTGCGTCCTCCTGCCATTTTGGAAAAATAGCAGCCCCGAAGGGGTGAGAATAATCCCAGTAGTGTGGCAATAAAACCAGTAATATAACAATATTAACTAGGCACAAAATCATAAACAGTCACTTCAACATATACTTGTTCCTTTTCATTTTGTCATAATCATATATTGCGTATATAACGCCTTTACTTTGCGCTTTTAGCACCGTCGTGCGCGCACTTCCCAGTGGAATCAATATACCCTTGGCACCTGAGCTCCATGTGGATTCCATCTGAGGGCCTATGCGGACTGATGCCAAGTGTCCCATACCCCGGTACCTTGGGGATGCCTATATGATGCTTGCTCAAACACATGGTCCTGTACATAACTATTCTAAAACAAGGCCTATATGATCTTGTTACATGCATGCCATGCTATGCTTTCACACACAAAGCGTAAAAATGCGGTATAATGTAAGATGCATGCTTATATACCTTTCATATGCGTTATGCTGCCACATAACGTCTTACCTCATAGTCATCACGACACATTTTGGCAGTTTCCTTTCATTATAATGGAACATAACATTTTTACGGCATATGGAGCATCATGTTACAATTCTATACCAGTAGTCAATAGTCACATTAGGCTTCATCGCCTGACACTTACCTTAGCTTTCCTTAAATATTACCAACGGCAGCGAAATATTCTCACTTCTTAAGCGCACCTAAATCAATTAAAACTAATCATTTACAGTGGCTATTTACAGCAGAACAGAGAGCATACAGCAGTGGCTTACAGCAGCCAAAACAGTGAACATACAGCAGCAAAACAGTGAGCATACAGCAGCAAAACAGTGAGCATACAGCAGTGTTTACAGCAGCCAAAACAGTGAACATACAGCAGCAAAACAGTGAGCATACAGCAGCAAAACAGTGAGCATACAGCAGTGTTTACAGCAGCCAAAACAGCGAACATACAGCAGCAAAACAGTGAGCATACAGCAGCAAAACAGTGAGCATACAGCAGTGTTTACAGCAGCCAAAACAGTGAACATACAGCAGCAAAACAGTGAGCATACAGCAGCAAAACAGTGACGTTTTAAACTTTTCCAAAACAGAAACAGTGGCGTTTTTAAAACAGAAACAGTGGCATTTTTAAAACAGAAACAGTGGCACTTGAACTTCCAAAACAGTGGCATAAACAGTGGCCTATCATGGATTAAAACAGTGACATTTTATGCATACAACAGTGGCATAGAGGGGCTAAAACAGTGGCATTTTTTATGCATAAAAACAGTGGCATATGATGACTAAAACAGTGGCATTTGAGGCATAAAAACAGTGGCATTTATGCATATAAACAGTGGCATTTATGCATATAAACAGTGGCATGGAATGACTTAAACAGTGGCATTTTTATGCATAAAACAGTGGCATTACATGGCTGAAACAGTGGCGTTTTAAGCATGGAACAGTGGCATGTCATGGCTGAAACAGTGGCTTAAAATGTGCAGAAACAGTGGCTTAACATGTGCAGAAACAGTGGCTTAAAATGTGCAGAAACAGTGGCTTAAAATGTGCAGAAACAGTGGCTTAAAATGTGCAGAAACAGTGGCTTAACATGTGCAGAAACAGTGGCTTAAAATGTGCAGAAACAGTGGCTTAAAATGTGCAGAAACAGTGGCATTTGTGTACATGAAACAGTGACATATAATGGTGATGTTGGTGAACCGAAACAGTGGCATACATCTTCAAAACAGTGGCATTTTAATGTGATTTTGAGGGACCGAAACAGTGGCATATTATCTACCAAAACAGTGGCACATACATAAGGAAACAGTGGCATATTACTCTTTAAAACAGTGGCATATCCATACAAGAATTAGTGGCCTAAGCTCAAACATAACCATAGGATTTTTATGCATACAATCCATCATGAAATGACTCCATACTCATACTTTTATCATGCTCAACCAAGGATCCAAGGCAACACATATATAAGGAGGCATTCAAGCATACATACATGGCTATACAAAGAAAAATTCAAGGTTCAAAGCCTACCTCTTGTAGCACACACTCCTTCTAACTTCACTTCACACCAAGTCCACACTTCCTAAGAGGTCCTATGCGCAAGCAAGGTGATGATGAGCAAACTTGGACAGTTTCAAGGTTGAGGAACAAGGTTAGCACTAGCTTGGTGTATGGTTGAGATGAGGGAAGGAGGGAGTTGGCTTGGTCTTTCTTCCTCCTAAGGTTCTTGCAATGTTTAACTAGAGTGTGAGAGAGAGGGGAGAGGAGTTGGCTGCACAAAATGAATGAGGCAGCCCCCTCTCTTGTGCGCAAATAAATAGGGAAAGTGAGGGAGAATTGCCATGATTAACTATCATGAAATATTCAGATTTTTATGAGAGGATGGGGCTGAATCTAAGGCTGAATCAAGCAAGGTGTTGGCTTCTAATTTACTCTACTTACATGCAAGGAAAGAGGGAAGATTTGTTCAGATTTAAGAGCTGTCCAAGGTCAGAATTTTTCTCTGCCCAACAGCCATGGTTTTGCGCACAAAGAGGTGTGGAAAGGGAGTGTCATGAGCACATGAGGGAGCTTAGCTTAGTCAACAAGGAACTAACCATGTGGCAGCCCAAAAATCTGCACTTGTGCAGTCCTTGGTGCGCAAGATGAGGTGGAAAAGAGGTGCAGATTTGTGACAGTCCACACACTCAAATAGGGCTGTCCTTGTGCAGAAAATTTCTGCATAAATAATCAAACCATGCGCACAATGATGAGGGGTAAGGGAGGTTCACTAAGTCCACAAGCTAGAGGGCTTTGTGGCAGCCAAGGGTTCAGATTTATGGAGCTGCCCTCTGCACAAAAATGATGGGAATGCGGTCTCATGATGCATGTGGAAGGAGGAAGAGATTTGACTCATGATGGCTGCAAAAGCTTGCAACAAAAATCTGCACAATGCAGTCTAATGATGGAAGTGTAAGAGGGTTCTCCAAGTCAACAAGTTAGGCAATTTGGTGACACAAAAATCTGCACAAAGGTCCCTCCCATGTGCGCCTAAATGGGTTGGTATGCAGCCTAAAACATGCTAAATTGCACATGTATCCACCATGCAATAAAATTAAAATCAAGTGTGTATAATCAAGATGAGGTGGCGGTCAAACATGAAGGAATTAGGCAGATTTACAAGGTCCTAAATACTCTCCTTTGTGCGCATAAAATGAGGGGAAAACATCTAGCCAAGTGGTTGTTCCTTGATGCACAAGTCACCCTAAATGGGCAAGGCTTAGGGGAACTAAGAATGGTTACAATTTTGGGCTGATTTGGCTTGATCCAAGAGCCATCCTTGGGCCATTGGCCACACACACCAAAGGATCCATTCACACAAGTCCAAAAGCAACAAGTCCACACACTAGCCCACATCCAAACACTAATGCCTTCTAACACATACTCACATTACTCACATGATTTTAATAAATTCATATGCCTACATATACACCCTCCTATGATTTAATTTAATTAATTACCTTAGTCTTATCCAAGGAATAAAAAAATCAAACAATTCACAAGCCATGACACATAACGCATAAACCATACATCCGAATTCTACACATGTATATATAGCATATAGTATTTAGGTATTCTACTAATTATGCGGGATGTTACAATATGGGTGTCCTAGAGACAATCTTTTGATTAAATAAAGGACACTAGATGTAGAACTTTGTTTGTCGCAAATAAATGAACGCACTATTTATTCAGTTTCATATTGTGTCTCGATATTACTGTTAATATTATATGAACGAACTGGATAAACCCCTTGGAATAGAACAGGTATCTCTTGAGTATCTGTGATGAGATCACGATCATGAGGATTCAAGGATATTGCATGTCTATTCCTAATTATATGTTCCTAGTCTAGAGACACTGAGTTTGGGGATCAGTGATCTCGAGTAAAGACTAGTACGACTTATCTACTTGTATATGGATACAAGGTAAAGACCTCATGAGCTGCAGATATGGAGATATCTTAGCTAAAGTCGTGGGTGGACCTATAAGAGTATAGCTCGCACTGAACAGACCCAAAAAGAGACTCTATGAGGAAATCTCACATATAGTGTCATTAGAGTAATCTCTTTATGTTTGGGTGTGTCTTTCCTTAGACCAGAAGTTATTACCTAGACTGTGTTCTTGAAGGCATGTTTTGATTGTATACCTCGTCTGCCTGAAACATGGAGACTCATAGGTATACTGTTGGGCGTGTCCTTAAAGGGCACAGGGCTAGGGTAATAAGCTGAAGGAATTCGTCAAATCTCTGTGAGAGATTAGGTTATCTGTAAACCAGAGAAATCGGGATGACATTTACAGGGACTCGGGAATCTATGCATAGTAAAAGAGATCATGAGATGATCTGCCTTTAGAGTCAGTAAATTGAAGATTCCCTATTTCGAATAAAGCTTACCCTAAACCGCAGGGGTTGATACATTTCCTTACCCTAGGTTAATGGGAAGATAACCGAGATGAAGGGAAATACATACGGTAACCAAATATGTGGAATAGGTTGATCAAATCATTAATCTGACTAGTTCTGGGGCAACAAAGCATTGCTAGTGCTCTGTGTTGTCATTAATTGGGTTGTGGGCTTGTTGGGCCCAAGCCCAGTTATGTCAGAAGCTAAGTTGGACCTAATGGGTCACACACTAACACCTTGTAGTCATGATGGACTAGCTTTAAAGGTATTGGGCCTAATAATGTTATTAGACCAAGAAGCTGTTTGGAAGCCCACCTAAATGGGTGGGTGGTGCATGGAGTTTAGTAATGGGCTTGGATAGTCCAAGCCACTACTAATTAATTTAATTAGTTAAATTAATAATCAAATATTTGAATTTTGAATTTTGAATTTGAAATTTGATTTTTGAAATTTGAATTTAGAATTTGAATTTCGAAATTCGAATTTTGAATTTGAAATTTGAAATTGGAAATTTGAATTTTGAAATTTGAAATTTGAAATTGAATTTGAATTTTGAAATTCGAATTTTGAATTTGAAATTTGAAATTTTGAATTTTGAATTTTGAATTTGAATGTTTGAACGTTTGAATTCAAGTGTTTGAATTCGAATTTGAATTGGTTTTGAAAAGTTGTTTCATAACAAAAGGATAAGACAGGATCTTATTGGAGCATATTCCTTGGATGAAGAAGCATCTTTGGAGGCACTCCCTTGGCTGTTTGGTGCACAACTTTTAGGTGATAAGAGTGTTATCTTATAACTTAAAACAAACCTACATTCATATTTGGTGGTTGAGGGAATCAGTGGGTGAGTTGATTCAAATTTTGAATGCAACTGCGCAATGTATTTGGACCCCTTCTAGGGCTGAATTATGCGCATGAGAACTATATACTATATGATAGTTTATGAATTTAAGTTTAAATTATTTTGAATTTTATATCATGTGGATAAGATTGGAGGTTGTTGGCAAAGTTAGTTTTGCAACAGCTCCACCTTATCACACTGTTCCATGCGCAACTTTCAAAGAAGTTTGAAAGTTTGTTTTTCATTTTGAATGATTTGATTCCCTCCTCCTCTCCAAGTGTGCGCATAAATATGACATGTTCCTCACCTTAGGGTTATGTGAAAAACCTAGCCAACTCTCCTCCATCTATGCACCATTCTGTAGGGTAGCTCACTACACCTTTCCAAACAGAATACCTAGCCTCCACCTTCACCACTTGTGCGCATAGCAAGCCTCATTATGGTGTTCATCTGGTGGCTTTCAAGAAAGAGTTCTTGCATCATTGACGAACGGTGGTGTGGATCACCATTAGAGGGTTTGAACCCTTCAAGCCTGACATCTGATCTCCCTGACTGATCAGGCCAAAACAAGGTAACATCATGCTGTCTTAAGGCATGAACCAATGTGTGCATGTATGTTCCGCAGTAAAATTTTTGTTTTACACCTTACATGCATCGGCCTTCAAAGGCCAGTTTACTTTCAAGTGGTATCAGAGCCCGGTTGCTTTACCATCGACGGGTGATGGTACCTTGTTTGTGAAAAGAGTCTTTCACGGTCAAAAATCTTTAAAGGGTTAAAGTTTAAATTCTGCATGTGGATTTTGAATCACAAATCCTTTAAAGTGTTAAAGTTTTTGTTTTTATGAACATGAAAATTTGATTCTGTGTTCATAAAACATTATGCATCATGGTTTAGTTTCTTTTTCTTTATGAAAGTTTTAAAAGGAACACCCTTTTGGAAAGGGTAGATTCGGCCATGGAGGGTACTAAGAGTACCTTGAATGATTTCTTATTTTTCTCCATGAATTGTGTCATGTTTATATGCATGAAATTTTATGACAAAATTTATCATATAGTCACCTATATGATTCGGCCATGTAGGGAAATATGGCTACATGCATGGTTTAATTTTGTTTTCTTTAAGAAAGAATTAACAAAATTTGAATTGAAATTGTTTTTTAAATTCGGCCAATGAGAAATTTAAGATTATGAATCTAGATGTTATTTTGATGTTTAAATGTTAAATGTCAAAATACATGTGAAAATGTTATGTGATAATATAATGTTTGTATTTGCAAGTTTTGAACTTTTCAGGTACAAACAGGAAGGGGATGGTCATGGTGCCCGGATTTGAATTTTTTCGAATTTTAAATTAATGTGTAATCGCGCATTTTAATTTACAAGTGTATTTGTAATTTAAATTTTGTAATTTTGTCCCTCCAAAATGTTATGGAGTTTCTTTAATTATTTGTAATTAGAGAAATAGGCTAGTGGCGTATAGACGACAAGCGGCCGTTGCTTGAAGAAGCAAAAAGGATAAAAGCGCGAGCACCATGGCTATCTCAATATAAACTGTTTATATGCATGTATGATTAGAACGTCTAGTATGCATGAATTGGGCAAACCGCGTTTGTATGGTTATTATCTTTGTCCAATAACGACTAGTGTATACCGATAGATGTTTGACATAGGTAACGACTAGCATGATAACTTACAATATGCATTTGATGGGACCTAATTAACCCCAAGATAAAAGGAACCCTTAAAAGGAATAAATAATTAAGCATATGATTATCTCCCACCACCAATGCTACTCAAAACTCTTCTACATAGTGGTGCTCCACAACTCAGTTGGGACCCACTATTTCGTTGGGCTAGAGTAGTGTTTGAAGTGTAAGACACTTAGGGTGCTGGTTTAATGCTTAACTAAGACATAAGTTGCAGGCACAGCCGGACTTATGTGCTTAGGGTAATGGTGCTAGGTTGGTTGCATGAGATGCACCACAAAGTGACAAAGAGTTGTCAACCTAAAGTTAAGAAGAGGGTATGAGATACTGTTGATAAAGATCAACCCTTTATTTAAATTAATCTTGCGGTCTCAGACGGAGGTTAAAATAAATAATCGCACTCTTAAACCCACTAAGGTAAAATCTAAAGTAGATTAACCCTAAGTCAAAAGGAAGGGTCATTGACTTAGATAAAATAGTGGGAGGGGCAAATTATTTCAAGTCTTTAATAATTTGCTTTTAACTACATAACCGTATATTAACTAAAACTATCTTTACATCCTTTTCAGCTTATAGTATGACTAATCCACTGTCACTGCGTTCAATACTCGATACGAATAAACTGACCGGTTCGAATTTTATGGACTGGTATCGGAACCTAAGAATAGTTCTAAGGGCCGAAAAGATTGCCTACGTTTTAGATGCTGTAATACCCGCAGCTCCACGGGAAGGGGAAGAAGGGTTTGCGGAATTTGATTTCGTAACCCATCAACAGCACTTGGATGACAATGTGATGGCAGTATGCATCATGTTGGCATCCATGTCGCCTGAACTGCAAAAGCAGCATGAGCATATGGATGCTCCCTCTATTATCGTACATCTCAAGGAGTTGTATGATATTAAAGGCAGGCATGAGAGGTGTGAGGCCTCAAGAGAACTGTTCTCTTGTAGGATGACTGAGAGCATGTCTGTTGCCAGCCATGTTCTCAAGATGATCGGGCTGATTGAGAAGCTAGGAAACCTAGGCTTCATCATGGATGCCGAGCTAAGTAATGACTTAGTCCTCACCTCACTTCCACCTTCCTTCAGTCAATTCATCATGAATTACAATATGCATGGGATGCAAGTGAGCTTGCCTGAGTTGTTAAGCATGTTAACAACAGCTGAAGTGTCTATCAAGAAGGATAGGACACAGGCTCTTTTGATTGGTGGGCCTAGCAAGGCCAAGGGAAAGGGTAAGGAGCCTGCAAAAGGTGACCCCCTTAAGCCCAAAGGAAAATCCAAGAAGAAGAAGGGCAAGAAGAAGGGTAAGAAGGCACCTAAGGACAAGGGTGATGCTGAGTGCTTCCATTGTGGCAAGAAAGGCCACTGGAAGAGGAATTGTCCAGACTACCTGAACAATGTGAAGGACAAGAAGCATGGTGATGCTTCTGCCTCAGGTATTTTCATGATTGAGATAAATTATTCTTATGCTAATCCATCCTCATGGGTATTGGATACCGGATGTGGTTCTCATATCTGCAATATGTTGCAGGTACTTAGGAGCCCAAGGAGATTGGATAGAAACGAGGTGGATCTCCGCGTTGGTAATGGAGCAAGAGTTGCTGCTCATTCAGTTGGAGATGCTGACCTTATTTTGCCTACGGGCCTTTTATTGCATTTGAATAATTGTCTTTATGTTCCGCAAATTTCTAGAAACATTATTTCAATTTCTTGTTTAGAACAAGATGGATATACTTTCAGTATTAGGAATGGTACTTTTTCTATCATTTTGAATGATATGGTTTACGGTACTGCTTCTTTAATAAATGGATTGTATGTGTTGGAAATGGGAAATGGGAAATGAAGTGCTCAATATAGATGTGAAACGACCTAGGACGGATAATCAATCTTATCTTTGGCACTGTAGACTAGGGCACATAAATGAAACAAGATTGTCTAGGATGCATAGAGATGGATACCTGGACTCCATGGATTTGGAATCCTATGGACAGTGTGAATCTTGTCTAGCTGGGAAAATGATTCAACAAAAGCCCAAAGGGCTTGAGAGTCATAGGGCTAGTGAGTTATTAGAACTCATTCATACTGATGTATGTGGCCCAATGTCTATTGAGGCTAGAGGTGGATATTCTTATTTCATTACCTTTACAGATGACAAATCAAGATTTGGGTATATATACCTAATGAGATATAAATCTGAAGCTTTTGAAAAGTTCAAAGAGTTTAGGAATGAGGTGGAGAAACAGCGTGGCAAGATGATTAAGACATTACGATCAGATCGTGGTGGTGAATATTTGAGCCACGAGTTTCAGGGTTATCTGAGAGAAAATGGAATTCTCTCACAATTTACCGCTCCTTACACACCACACCAAAATGGTGTCTCCGAAAGGAGAAACAGGACCTTGTTAGACATGGTTAGGTCTATGATGAGTGAGACTCAACTTCCAAAATCGTTTTGGGGATATGCCTTAGACACAGCGGCATACCTTCTAAATAGGGTACCGTCTAAATCTGTTCAGACCACACCATATGAGATATGGAGTGGTAGAGAGACCCAACCTGAGTTACCTCAGGGTATGGGGATCGCCAGCTTATGTCAAAGCGTTGACATCAGACAAGCTTAGTGCTAAGAGTACTAAATGTCTATTTGTGGGGTATCCTAAAGGTACTAAGGGATACTACTTCTACTCCATGGAAGAACACAAAGTGTTTGTTTCAAAGAATGCTGAGTTCCTTGAGAAGGATTTGATCTCTCAAGGAGGCAGTGGGAGTAAGATTGATCTTGAAGAAGTGCAAGATCCACAAGAACAGATTGAAGAACCCGAGTCTGCTCCACAGGCGACGTTCTCCAATGGAGAAGTAAACACACAACTCCGTAGACCTACGAAGGTCATCCATCCACCTGAAAGGTACGGGTTTGTGATTGAGAATCAGCAAACTGTTGAGGATGATGAACCAAGTAACTACGAGGAGGCGGTCAAAGATGTTGACTCCTCAAAATGGCTTGAAGCCATGGAATCTGAAATGGATTCGATGTATCAGAACAAGGTATGGACCTTGGTTCCTAAACCACAAGGAATAGTTCCTATTGGTAATAAATGGGTCTTTAAAAGAAAGACTGATGCAGATGGCAACGTTCAGACCTACAAAGCTAGGTTGGTGGCGAAAGGGTATCGTCAAAGACAAGGAGTTGACTATGATGAAACTTTTTCACCAGTTGCCATGATCAAATCTATTAGGATCATGCTTGCAATAGCAGCGTACCACGACTATGAAATTTGGCAAATGGATGTCAAGACCGCCTTCTTGAATGGGTTCTTGAAGGAGGAAGTGTACATGACACAACCTGAAGGCTTTGAAAACAAAGATCAGGAGCATATGGTATGCAAACTACAAAGGTCGATATATGGGCTAAAGCAAGCATCAAGGAGTTGGAATATACGTTTTGATGAAGTCGTTAAGAGTAACGGTTTTATCAAGAACGAGGATGAACCTTGTGTTTACAGAAAGGTTAGTGGGAGTAGTGTCGTCTTCCTAGTGCTCTATGTAGATGACATATTGCTAATAGGAAATGACATCCCCACATTAAAAATAACGAAAGAATGGCTTTCAGAAAACTTTACCATGAAGGATTTGGGAGAGGCAGCCTTTATACTTGGTATAAAGATCTATAGAGATAGATCCAAGAGGCTGCTGGGTTTATCTCAATCCACGTACGTTGACAAGATGCTAAAGAGGTTTAGCATGGAAGGGTCGAAAAGGGGTTTTCTTCCTGTCAGTCATGGGGTACACCTATCAAGGGCTATGTGTCCTAAGTCACAGCCTGAGAAGGATCGCATGAGTGGAATTCCATACGCTTCGGCTATTGGATCCATCATGTATGCCGTGATATGTACGAGACCAGATGTCTCATATGCTTTAAGCATTACGAGCAGATACCAGTCAGACCCTGGAGAGGGTCACTGGATGGCAGTCAAAACCATCCTTAAATACTTAAGAAGAACTAAGGATGCGTTTCTGGTCTATGGTGGGGTTAATGAGTTAACGGTGAAAGGGTTCACTGATGCCAGCTTTCAGAGTGACAAAGATGACTGCAAGTCACAGTCAGGATTCGTATTCACCTTAAATGGTGGGGCAGTGTCTTGGAAAAGTTCCAAGTAGGAGACAACAGCAGACTCAACGACAGAGGCTGAATACATAGCTGCTTCAGAAGCAGCTAAGGAGGCAGTGTGGATCAAGAAGTCCATAAATGAACTAAGGGTGGTTCCGAGCGTGGATGAGCCCATACAGTTGCTTTGCGACAACACTGGAGCCATTGCGCAGTCAAAGGAACCTAGGTCTCATCAAAGATCTAAACACGTGCTCCGCAGATATCATTTGATTAGAGAAATCATTGATAGGAATGATGTAAAAATGGATTATGTTCCCACAGACGATAACCTGGCCGATTCTCTGACAAAGGCTCTTTCTCAGAGAAAACATGATAGTCATTATGAGGCTTTGGGCATACGACTTAGGTCTGATTGGCGCTAGGCCAAGTGGGAGCTTGTTAGTATATGGGTGTCCTAGAGACAATCTTTTGATTAAATAAAGGACACTAGATGTAGAACTTTGTTTGTCGCAAATAAATGAAAGCACTATTTATTCAGTTTCATATTGTGTCTCGATATTACTGTTAATATTATATGAACGAACTGGATAAACCCCTTGGAATAGAACAGGTATCTCTTGAGTATCTGTGATGAGATCACGATCATGAGGATTCAAGGATATTGCATGTCTATTCCTAATTATATGTTCCTAGTCTAGAGACACTGAGTTTGGGGATCAGTGATCTCGAGTAAAGACTAGTACGACTTATCTACTTGTATATGGATACAAGGTAAAGACCTCATGAGCTGCAGATATGGAGATATCTTAGCTAAAGTCATAGGTGGACCTATAAGAGTATAGCTCGCACTGAACAGACCCAAAAAGAGACTCTATGAGGAAATCTCACAGATAGTGTCATTAGAGTAATCTCTTTATGTTTGGGTGTGTCTTTCCTTAGACCAGAAGTTATTACCTAGACTGTGTTCTTGAAGGCATGTTTTAATTGTATACCTCGTCTGCCTGAAACATGGAGACTCATAGGTATACTGTTGGGCGTGTCCTTAAAGGGCACAGGGCTAGGGTAATAAGCTGAAGGAATTCGTCAAATCTCTGTGAGAGATTAGGTTATCTGTAAACCGGAGAAATCGGGATGACATTTACAAGGACTCGGGAATCTATGCATAGTAAAAGAGATCATGAGATGATCTGCCTTTAGAGTCAGTAAATTGAAGATTCCCTATTTCGAATAAAGCTTACCGAGACCGAGACGAAGGGAAATACATACGGTAACCAAATATGTGCAATAGGTTGATCAAGTCATTAATCTGACTAGTTCTGGGGCAACAAAGTATTGCTAGTGCTCTGTGTTGTCATTAATTGGGTTGTGGGCTTGTTGGGCCCAAGCCCAGTTATGTCAGAAGCTAAGTTGGACCTAATGGGTCACACACTAACACCTTGTAGTCATGATGGACTAGCTTTAAAGGTATTGGGCCTAATAATGTTATTAGCCCAAGAAGCTGTTTGGAAGCCCACCTAAATGGGTGGGTGGTGCATGGAGTTTAGTAATGGGCTTGGATAGTCCAAGCCACTACTAATTAATTTAATTAGTTAAATTAATAATCAAATATTTGAATTTCGAATTTTGAATTTGAAATTTGATTTTTGAAATTTGAATTTAGAATTTGAATTTCGAAATTCGAATTTTGAATTTGAAATTTGAAATTTGAAATTTGAAATTTGAAATTTGAAATTTGAAATTTGAAATTGAATTTGAATTTGAAATTCGAATTTTGAATTTGAAATTCGAATTTTGAATTTTGAATTTTGAATTTGAATGTTTGAACGTTTGAATTCAAGTGTTTGAATTCGAATTTGAATTGGTTTTGAAAAGTTGTTTCATAACAAAAGGATAAGACAGGATCTTATTGGAGCATATTCCTTGGATGAAGAAGCATCTTTGGAGGCACTCCCTTGGCTGTTTGGTGCGCAACTTTTAGGTGATAAGAGTGTTATCTTATCACTTAAAACAAACCTCCATTCATATTTGGTGGTTGAGGGAATCAGTGGGTGAGTTGATTCAAATTTTGAATGCAACTGCTCAATGTATTTGGACCCCTTCTAGGGCTGAATTATGCGCATGAGAACTATATACTATATGATAGTTTATGAATTTAAGTTTAAATTATTTTGAATTTAATATCATGTGGATAAGATTGGAGGTTGTTGGCAAAGTTAGTTTTGCAACAGCTCCACCTTATCACACTGTTCCATGCGCAACTTTCAAAGAAGTTTGAAAGTTTGTTTTTCATTTTGAATGATTGGATTCCCTCCTCCTCTCCAAGTGTGCGCATAAATATGACATGTTCCTCACCTTAGGGTTATGTGAAAAACCTAGCCAACTCTCCTCCATCTATGCACCATTCTGTAGGGTAGCTCACTACACCTTTCCAAACAGAATACCTAGCCTCCACCTTCACCACTTGTGCGCATAGCAAGCCTCATTGTGGTGTTCATCTGGTGGCTTTCAAGAAAGAGTTCTTGCATCATTGACGAACGGTGGTGTGGATCACCATTAGAGGGTTTGAACCCTTCAAGCCTGACATCTGATCTCCCTGACTGATCAGGCCAAAACAAGGTAACATCATGCTGTCTTAAAGCATGAACCAATGTGTGCATGTATGTTCCGCAGTAAAATTTTTGTTTTACACCTTACATGCATCGGCCTTCAAAGGCCAGTTTACTTTCAAATTTTACCTGATCCGGAGGGGGAGTTTGTGTTATATTGTGATGCTTCTAAGAAAGGTTTAGGGAGCGTGTTGATGCAGGAAGGAAAAGTGATTGCTTATGCGTCTAGGCAGTTAAGGCCACATGAAGAAAATTATCTGACGCACGACTTGGAACTAGCTGCTATTGTGTTTGCCTTGAAAATCTGGAGGCACTTTCTGTATGGGATGAAATTTGCTGTGTTCAGCGACCATAAAAGCTTGAAATATTTGTTTGATCAGAAGGAGCTGAATATGAGGCAGCGTAGGTGGGTTGAATTCCTGAAAGATTATGACTTTGAGCTGAAATACCACCCGGGAAAGGCTAATGTTGTGGCAGATGCATTGAGTAGGAAGTCTGTCAATTTATCTCATATGATGATGTGGGACAATGAAGTGATTGAGCAATTTCGTGATATGAAAATAACGGATTTCTTTGCCAGAAGAATGTGTGATATGGAGTTGACTCGGATTGAGAACGAGCTGCACGAGAAAATTAAAGAGACTCAGATTCGCAATGAAAGTATAAAGTATTTGAAAGGCCAGAGTGGCATATCTGTTACTGAACAGGGACTATTATTATATCAGGGCAGGATTGTTGTGCCCAAGGAACTTGCAGAGGAAGTTATGACTGAGGCCCATAAGGGTCAATATGCTATCCACCCAGGTGCCACAAAAATGTACCAAGATTTGAAAGTTAAGTTCTGGTGGCCTGGGATGAAAAGGGATGTTGCCGAGTACGTATCTAAGTGCTTGGTTTGTCAGAAAGTGAAAATAGAGCATCAGAAACCTGCTGGATTACTTCAGCCGCTGGATATACCTGAATGGAAATGGGAGAGTATCTCAATGGATTTTGTTGTGGGATTGCCGCGAACTCAAGCTGGTTACGATTCGATTTGGGTTATTGTGGACCGACTCACGAAGTCTGCACATTTTCTACCAGTACGAGTGGATTACACCACAGAGAAGTTGGCTACATTGTATGTAAAGGAGATTGTTAGACTCCATGGGATACCGATTAGCATTGTCAGTGATCGGGACCCGAAGTTTACTTCACGATTTTGGGGAGCTTTGCAGCAGGCTTTTGGCACTCAGCTTCGACTGAGCACTGCTTATCACCCGCAGACTGATGGTCAGACTGAGAGGACCATACAGACACTTGAGGATATGCTGAGAGCTTGCACACTGGAACAGGGTAATGCTTGGGATAAATACTTACCATTGGTGGAATTTTCTTATAATAACAGTTTTCACTCCAGTCTGGGCATGGCACCGTATGAGGTTTTGTATGGCAGGAGGTGTCGTACGCCCACTTGTTGGACTGAGGTAGGCGATAAAGAAAGATTTGGTCCGGATTTTGTGCAGGAAACGACAGTGCAAATTGAAATGATCAGAGAAAGATTGAAACAGGCACAGAATCGGCAGAAAAGCTATTATGACAATAAGCATAGACCGCTGGAATTTGAAGAAGGTGATCACGTTTTTGTACGGTTATCTCCGGTCACAGGTGTTGGCCGTGCGTTGGGTGTGAGGAAGCTGAGTCCACGGTTCATTGGGCCATATCAAATTATGAAAAGAGTAGGATTGGTGGCCTATCAGCTTGCCTTACCCCCTCAGTTGTCTAATTTACATGATGTTTTTCATGTGTCGCAGTTGCGACGTTATGTTCCGGACGAATCACATGTAGTGATGCCGGATAATATTGAAATCAGGGAGAACTTGAAGACTCCCATTGGTCCTATTGCAGTACTGGATCGCAGTGAAAAGCGATTGAGAAGTAAAGTTATTCCCATGCTGAAGATTCAGTGGTAAGGCCGCACACCTGAGGAGGCTACTTGGGAGCGGGAGGACGAGATTCTCCGGCTGTATCCTGAGTTAGCGAGCAGGTATGATTTAATTTTGCGGACAAAATTTCTAAAAGGTGGGGTGAATATAACACCTCATATATTTTAAATGTGAATTTTTATATTATAATGTGAAATGAAAGTTGGTGGATTAGTGAAAATCCGTGAATTATGGCCAAAATGGGCAAAAAGGGCAAAATGGTAATTTACCAACCGTGTGTTCTGAGGCTTAAATACTGAGTTAGAGATTTCAGATTACAAAAGTAATACTGGAAATGGAATCAGGGCGGAAAATTGAGTGAATAGGCAAATTTGGGAAAAATTGATGAATAGTGATTTTTAAGTGTTAAATACTGTGGTGTAAGTGTACCGATAGGTGTGAAATTTTTATCAATATTTTGGAGAAATAAAAATATGTCATGGACTGGAAAAATACGTAGATTAAGAATTTATGATCGGAATTTTTATCGGGATTAAAGTTAGATCGCGTATGGGACCCGTGGGACCAAAAATCCACTTGGCCCCACTCACCCCCACGCCTCCCTTCCCCTTTTCTTTCTTCCTTCCCCGTGAAGTTCCCCATTTCACACCCAAAAGGAACCCTTTCTCTCTTCTCTTGCCATTTTCTCTATTCTTCACCAAATCGCTTGATTTTGGTGTTGAAATCTATTGTAAACTACCTTCTAGATCCATTGGTGACACTTACAAACCTTGAATCCACCTCTTTGCTTCGTTTTTGGCCAAAAACATATCCAACCCACTTGTGTTCTTGGAGTTTCTTGGAGCTTTTGGGTTTCCTTTGGCTTAGTGGAGCCTTGGTGGTGAGCATACACTTGATTGTGAGTATATTTGTGGTATTTTTGTGGTTGAGTTTGTAGATCTAGGAATTTATGCTCTAAACCTTTAATTTTAGATGTGTGATGATAGAGAGCCCAAATGGAAAAATGCTATTAGATGAAAAGGCCTTAGAATCATGCTTGTAAGCTAGAAATGCTATGATAATTTTTGGTGAAAAAGTTAGGTTTTTAACTTAGGAAAATTTGAGGAATTTTCATGAAAATTGAGGTTTGGTGTAATTTGGATTTGATGATTGTTGTAGGGTGCCTCACACGGACGTGATTGTGAAAGGTTGATTTGGAGCATACGTTTGGAACGGATTTGCTCGTATTGAGGTAAACCCTTGGAACTTGGGTTTAATCCCTAGTGTGCTCCACCACACCTAGTGGAAGGTTGTGGTTGGATTATGTGTTTATGGCATGGTGTGATTGTGTGCTTGTATGCATATTGCTTGGATTGTATGAAAAATTGTTTGGTCACTGGCCAGTTGACGTGTGTTGGGTTTGGACATCCGCTGGATCATTTCGATGGCGAAGTGCCAGTTGGGTATGCCATGGGGTCGACTCATGGGAGCGACACCAGGATGAGCCAAACGGGGGACATCCGCCGGATAGGTCTCTTGAGGAGTTCCGGTTGGGTTGGCCATGGAGTTTTCTCAACCATGGGAGAAGCTCTAGGATTGTCTCGGGAGTTATATGATGGAGTCCTTGAACATGAATCCATGCGTGGATGTTCTTGGGTTGTCTCCAGTTGGTTGGTGATATTGTATTGCTTGCATATTACATGATGTCATATTTATACATTTGAGTGAGCCATGGAGTGGAGAGAGCCTCTAGCTCCATTGGTTTACTGAGATATATCCGTATATCTCACCCCGTGTTTGGGGGACCACATTTCAGGTCACTATGAGCCGGGAGGAGCTTTGGGCAAGAAGCCCGCTTAGTGGACTGTGGATTTGCATGCGGTGCATTGGGATTGCATGACATTTTGGAGGAGGACTATGGATTGCACATAGCATGACATTAGTATTTTGAGACTTAGGTCATGAACATATTGCATGATGTTATTGCCATGCTTTTGGTAGTGTTGATGATGATGTACTAAGTCTTGTTTATTGCTTATTATTCATGACATGGATAATTGTATATTTTGAGTGAGCATGGGACTTGTCCATTGCCACATTTATTGCACTTGAAGTCTTGATGATCCATGTTGTAAGAATGGTCCATATTTGTATGTAAATGGCCATTATATTGAGGACTTTGTAAATGATGCATGATTTAATGGAAATGCATGATGGAAGGGCCTAGAGCCTACTTTAGGATGTGTTTAAGTGTTGTGTGGAGTATTAAGGTGGTTAGGGATGGATTACACAACCCTTTTGGGGCTTAAAATGCTGTAATATGTCACTTTTGCTGCATAGTAATCGATTACCCAAGCATGGTAATCGATTACCATGCAACAGGGGACGAAATTTAGCTACTGTCTTCACTGGTAATCGATTACTGAGGCTTGGTAATCGATTACCATGTGAGGTAATCGATTACCCAAAGTTGGTAATCGATTACCAGAACAGAGGAGGTCAAAATTTGGCTACTGCCTCATTTTTGACAGGTGGTAATCGATTACCACCCACTGGTAATCGATTACCACAGTGTAATTTACGAAAATTCAGGTTTTTCTAGACTAAAAGAAAGGGGATTAACTTGATGGGTAGAACTCCAAATGGTACGTGGTTTGAAACCACGCGTAGACAACGTAAAGGACTATAACTTGGTAAAATGTGAGAGTAAGATGGTGAGTTTAAATGAATTGAATAAAAAGAAAGATTAATGATGTTAGTAAAATGTATGATTCCGCGAACTGCATTTACAATTATAGTGTTGTTTTAATTGATTACGGAAAAAGCTATTGTTACGAAAAGGAATATGATAAAAGAAAAAAATTGCCCGTAATTTCATTAATCCAATTACTGTGATTGTAACTGCGCTTAATATCATAATCAATGTTAACAATACCGGTGTACAACGGGCTGTTACACTTTACATCTTTTAAAATGATACACACTTTTCCCATATGTTATTGTTAACAAAATTACAATAAGTCTCCTATGCTAAATAAACATGAATTTACCTTATAAAAGAATTTTATATCAATATCTAATCATGTGTTAGCATATTTGACATTTTATATAATAATTCTTAAATACTAATATGATTCTTAAATACTGATAATATAAAGAATCATTTAAACCCAAAATCCTAAGGTATTGGATGAAGATTTTTTTAATGATTTATATTATTCTCTGACAGAGAATTCGTAATATGAAATTAAATTAAAAATATTTAAAATTGGGAAAACTCATACCCCTTGGATTATTCTATTATTTTAATTACCCCTTAATATTCATTGTTGGGAGCTAACTTAGTGATTAATCAAATGACCAGGTAGGTTATTACTCACAGCATAAGCCACGACAAAAGTTACACGGAATCATTGCCTCAGTTTGGTTCTTATCACGTATGAAGAATCCTTACATTAGGGGAGGTTTACTCCTTTTGTAATCAATCAAAATGAAACTTTTCAAACCTTGATGTTATGGGTCCTTACATGTTATTTGGGCAGCATTATTTTATTTTTTTCTACTCAAGAAAGCAATCCAATATAATAATCTATTTAGAAGCAATTATAATATG
>JAVKPL010005190.1:0-15000 GCA_032173675.1 Gastrolobium villosum | reverse complement strand
TTAAGTCCACGGTACTTAGGACCGTATCTGATTATGGACTGGATTGGAGAGTCTGCATACCGGTTGGCCTTACCACCCAATCTGTCAGGAATTCACAATGTATTTCATGTGTCGCAGCTACGGAGGTATCTCTCTGATCCATCTCACGTGTTACAGCCGGAAGAAGTAGCACTAAAGGAAAATCTGACGTATCAAGTGCAACCATTCCAAATTCTTGAAAGATCCGTCAAGCGACTCCGTTCTAAAGAAATCCCTTTGGTGAAAGTATTATGGAACAACCGATCGGCAGCTGAAGCCACTTGGGAGCGCGAGGACGACGTTCAGAAACGCTATCCAGAATTGTTTAGCTCTTAAGTAAGTTTATTTTGCGGACAAAATTCCTATTTGGTGGGGAGAGTGTAACATCCCGCATAATTAGTAAAATACATAAGTACTACATGCTATAGGTACATGTGTAGAATTCGGAGGTATGGTTTATGTGTAATGGCTTGTGAATTGTATGACCTTTACCCCTTGGATAAGACTAAGTTAATTAATTAAATTAAATCATAGGAGGGTACATAAGTAGACATGTGAATTTAATCCTATGAGTAATGTGAGTGTGTGTTAGAAGGCTTTGGTGCTTAGTGGACTTTGGTAGTGGGCTAGTGTGTGTATGGACTTGTGTGATTGGGCTCTTTGTGTGAGTGGCCAATGGCCCAAGAATGGCCTTTGGACCTACCTTGTTTTAGCCCAAAGTTGTAACCACTTATCCTCCTTAAAGCCTAGTCCTACAAGGCTGCCTTATGCAGCAAGGAACACCACTTGGCTAGATGTTTTTCCCCTCATTCTTGCGCATAAAGAGAGTAGAAAGGCTTAGAAAAAAATCTGCCAATTTCTTTTTTTGACCGCCACCTCACCTTGACTTTTGCACACTTGATTTCAATTTTATTGCATGGAAGACACATGGACCTTTGAGCATGAATTTAGGCTGCATACTTCTCCATTTAGGCGCACATGGAGGGGCTTTGGTGCAGATTTTCTTATGACACAAACTGCCTAACTTGTTGACTTGGAGAACCCTCTTACACCTCCATCATTAGACTGCATTGTGCAGATTTTTGGCAAGCTTTTGCAGCCCATCATGAGCCAAACCTGCCTTGTTTTCACATGCATCATAAGAGGATTTTTGGCTGCATTTTCATCATTTTGTGCAGCTCCAAAATCTGAATTTGGGCTGTCACAAATCTGCACCCATGATGCACCTCTTCCCCTCTCATCATTGCGCACCAAGGCTGCCTAAGTGCAGATTTTTGGGCTGCCACATAGTTGTTTTCCTTGTTGACTTAGCAAAGCTCTTACATGTACTCATATGCACCTCTTTTCCTCTCATAATTTGCGCACCAAGGACTGCATCAAGGCAGATTTTTGGCTGCCACCAAGTTGAATTGCTTGTTGACTTAGTGAACCTTTTGCATGTGCTCATGATGCACCTCCTCCACCCCACTTCATGCGCATAACTTGGTCTATTGTGCAGAAAATTTCTCTGACTTTGGACAGCCCCAAATCTGATCATATCACCCCTCACTCTTTGCATGTAAATAGAGTAAACTAGAAGCAAACCCTTGCTTGATTCAGCCTTGTATGCAGCCCCATCCTCTCAAGAAATCAGAACTTTCCATGATGGTTAATCATAGCAACTCCTCTCCTCTCTCCCTTTAAATTTGCGCACAAGAGGGGCTGCCCCCATTCACTTGTGCAGCCAACTCTCCTCCTCCTCCTCACTCCCTCTAGCCGCACCAACAAGCCACCTTGGAGCAAGAAGACTTTGCCAAGCCAACTCCCTCCTTCCCTCACCTCAACCATACACCAAGCTAGTGCAAGCCTTGTTCCTCATCCTTGTTGCGCATAGATCACCATAGGAAGTAAGGACTTGTTGTGTAGTGAAGCTAGAAGGTGGTGTGTGATTCTTGACTTTGAAGGGTGTGCTACAAGAGGTAGGCCTTGAACTTTGAACTCTTTCTTTGTGTAGCCATGTATGTATGCTTGAATGTCTCCTTGTATATGTTTTGCTTTGGATCCTTGGTTGAGCATGATTAAAGTATAAGTATGGAGTCATTTCATGATGATTTGTATGCATAAAAATCTTATGGTTATGTTTAAGCTTATGCCACTATTTCTTGTATGGAGATGCCACTGTTTTAAAGAAGAAATGTTTCGGTTTGATGTGCCACTGTTTTGGTCCCTCAAAATCACCATTATATGCCACTGTTTCTGCACCTAAAAGCCACTGTTTCTGCACATTATATGCCACTGTTTCTGCACATATATGCCACTGTTTCTGCACATAACATGCCACTGTTTCTGCACATTAGATGCCACTGTTTCTGCACATTATATGCCACTGTTTCTGCACATGTATGTCACTGTTTTAGTGCTCCTTAAGCCACTGTTTTTATGTATGAAATGCCACTGTTTTACTCATCAAATGCCACTGTTTCTATACTTAAAATGCCACTGTTTTAGTCATGAAATGTCACTGTTTCCATGCTTAAAATGCCACTGTTTCTATGCATAAAAGGTCACTGTTTTAGTCATCAAACGTCACTGTTTCCATGCTTAAAATGCCACTGTTTTTATGCATAAAAGGCCACTGTTTTAGTCATTCCATGCCACTGTTTTTATGCATAAAATGCCACTGTTTTAGTCATCATATGCCACTGTTTTTATGCATAAAAATGCCACTGTTTTAGTCCTCCTATGCCACTGTTTGTATACATAAAATGTCACTGTTTTAATCCATGATATGCCACTGTTTCAATGTCCAAAAACCAAGATTTATGCCACTGTTTTGGAAGTTCAAAGTGCCACTGTTTCTGTTTTAAAAACGCCACTGTTTCTGTTTTAAAAACGCCACTGTTTCTGTTTATAACGTCACTGTTTTGCTGCTGTAAACCCTGCTGTATGTTCACTGTTTTGCTGCTGTAAACACTGCTGTATGCTCACTGTTTTACTGCTGTAAATGCTCACTGTTTTGCTGCTGTAAATGCTCACTGTTTTGCTGCTGTATGCTCACTGTTTTGCTGCTGTAAATGCTCACTGTTTGCTGCTGTATGCTCACTGTTTTGCTGCTGTATGCTCACTGTTTTACTGCTGTAAATGCTCACTGTTTTGCTGCTGTAAATGCTCACTGTTTTGCTGCTGTATGCTCACTGTTTTGCTGCTGTAAATGCTCACTGTTTGCTGCTGTATGCTCACTGTTTTGCTGCTGTATGCTCACTGTTTTGCTGCTGTAAATGCTCACTGTTTTGCTGCTGTATGCTCACTGTTTTGCTGCTGTAAATAGCCACTGTAAATGATTAGTTGTAAATGATTTAGGTGCGCTTAAGAAGTGAGATACTTCGCTGCTGTTGGTAATATTTAAGGCACGCAAAGGTAAGTGTCAGGCGATGATGCCTAATGTGACTATTGACTACTGGTATAGAATTATGACATGATGCTCCATATGCCGTAAAAATATTATGTTCCATTATGTTGTAAGGAAACTGCCAAAAATGTGCCGTGATGGCTATATGGTTATGAGGTAAAGACGTTATGTGGCAGCATAACGCATATGGAAGGTATATAAGCATGCATCTTACATTATACCGCATTTTTACGCTTTGTGTGTGAAAGCATAGCATGTCATGCATGTAACAAGATCATATAGGCCTTGTTTTAGAATAGTTATGTACAGGACCATGTGTTTGAGCAAGCATCATGTAGGCATCCCCAAGGTACCGGGGTATGGGACACTTGGCATCAGTCCGCATAGGCCCACAGTTGGAATCCACATGGAGCTCAGGTGCCAAGGGTATATTTGATTCCACTGTGAAGTGCGCGCACGACGGTGCTAAAAGCGCAAAGGAAAGGCGTTATATACGCAATATATGAATATGATAAAAAAGGAAAAGGAAAAGGAACAAGGATATGTTGAAGTGACTGTTTATGATTTTGTGCCTAGTTAATATTGTTATATTATTGGTTTTATTGCCACACTACTGGGATTATTCTCACCCCTTCGGGGCTGCTATTTTCCTAAATGGCAGGAGGACATAAAAGCACTTGAAGACGTGATGTTTGCTGTTGATTGCTGATGCGTGGATTACCACTATTGCTGTTTGTTTAAAATGGATAACTGTAATGATTGATGTTTTGGTACTTTTGGATGACTGTAGTCTTTATCATATTTATGTTAGCTTGAACTTTTATGAACAATGGCTATTTTGGAAAACCTTTGTGAAAAGAATTTAAGTGATGAAATTTTTATACGGATTTGTATACTGCTTTGTTAGCTCATGTGACGTTAACGACTCTAATTCCGCTTAGCAAACGACTCTCTTGGATGCATACAAGGGAGGGCGTTACACGGGTAATCTTTGAAATTTCATCGTGATGGGGATAGATCATTGCAATTGTTGGCCTTCAACGAGGAATTCCTAGTAAGCGCGAGTCATCAGCTCGCGTTGACTACGTCCCTGCCCTTTGTACACACCGCCCGTCGCTCCTACCGATTGAATGGTCCGGTGAAGTGTTCGGATTGCGGCGACGTGGGCGGTTCGCTGCCGGCGACGTTGTGAGAAGTCCACTGAACCTTATCATTTAGAGGAAGGAGAAGTCGTAACAAGGTTTCCGTAGGTGAACCTGCGGAAGGATCATTGTCGATGCCTCACAAGCAGTGCGACCCGTGAATTTGTTTCTCTACCGGGGGCAGGCCCGGGGTGCTCGGCACCTCAGGCCTCCCTTGTGCCGGGAGGCGATCGCCCCGTGCGGGCGCGCCATCCCGGCTAAACACAACCCCCGGCGCGGAATGCGCCAAGGAACTCGAACTTGTCAAGCGCGCTCCCGCGGACCCGGAGACGGTGCTTGTAACATCCCGCATGATTAGGAAATTACATAACTTGCATTTAGGGGTAAAGCATACTAGAAATTCGAATTGTATGAAGTAGTGGTCTTGTCTTTAAATCACATAGTTTTCCATAGAATTGGATAGGCCTAACTGTGAGAATAAATAGAATTACGACTTAAGGAAATATTTACTTTAGGCATGTAGAAATTTAATTAAAGAGTATAGACATGATTGATTGTAACATATATGACATAAAATAGTGCTTAAGAGACTTGGGGAACTTATTAACTTAGTGGGTTGGTGCATGAGTAATTAGGACCATTGGGTTTAGTAAGTTGTGGCCACACCTTGAAGTAAACCCTCGGTCCTAGAGCATTGGAGGGCCTTGCTCAGCCTTGCTTACCTTAGACTTACTTTGGGAACACCTCAAATCTGCACCGTTTGGCAGGGAGTTTCGGTTGGCAAACAAATTAATCACCCCTTTTAGTTCTTTGAATCTTGCGCAGCCTTGGGCAGGGAACAAGCTGATGGCTTGTGCCTTAAGTCAAACTCAAGTCACACCACCTTCTCACCTCTTTACTTGTGCGCATAATGGGAAGCATTAGGTACAAATTCTGACTGCTGTTGCAGTATCATAACCCTCTTAGGCTGCACATTTTCAAGCCTTGTGCAGATCGCTTAGCTCCCCTTTTTGCTGCATTGAACGCCACCCTATTCCCCTTTTTTTTCAAGTATGCTTCTAGCTCCTCATGACACTACTTGACTGCCATCTACTGTCCCTTTCTACCTCCCTAGGTGCGCTAAGTTCAAGAGAGAAACTTGCAATGACTTGTATTAGTAGCCAGCCTTGTCATCTCTTGTGTTGTCATCCTCCTTCACGGTCTCCTATGCGCAGAAGAGGTGCAGATTCTGACTTTTACTTTTGAGGATTAGTAGCTTTCATCACATGGCAAGCCTTTACCCCTTTAGTCTGTCACTTGTGCGCATAGGGAGAGTCATATGCTGATTTTTGTGGCCTTTGAGGACTGCATGACAGCCCCTCCCTTGCTCTCCACGCAACCTTTGGAGTGAAGACAACTTTGTGCAGGCTGTCACTTTGCTCTTTGGGAAGCCTCACCACTCTAACTCTACATAGGGCAATAGCTATCATACTTTCTTGTCTCTTCTCACTGCACATTCAGATCTGAATTGGGGTCACTTCTTTATTCATCCTAGGCGCACCCTTTCTGTCCTTAAGCAAACTTCTCTCACCCATCTCTTCTTGGCCGAATACCTCTTGGAGCAGCAACCTATCTTGTGTGTGGCTACATGTCTTGAATGAAATCTGCATAGGTGATTCTCATTGGCCAAGAAGTAACAAGTATTCACCTAAAGCTACCCCTCTCCTTCTCTTGTGCGCATGGTCTTAGGGAAATACTGTAACGCCCTCCCTTGTATGCATCCAAGAGAGAGTCGTTTGCTAAGCGGAATTAGAGTCGTTAACGTCACATGAGCTAACAAAGCAGTGTATAAAAATTTCATCACTTAATTTCTTTTCACAACGGTTCCCAAAATAGCCATTGTTCATAAAAGTTCAAGTTAACATAAATATGATAAAGACTACAGTCATCCAAAAGTACCCAAAACGTTAATCATTACAGTTATCCATTTTAAACAAACAGCAATAGTGGTAATCCAGCATCAGCAATCAACAGCAAACAACACGTCTTCATGTGCTTTTATGTCCTCCTGCCATTTAGGAAAATAGCAGCCCCGAAGGGGTGAGAATAATCCCAGTAGTGTGGCAATAAAACCAGTAATATAACAGTATTAACTAGGCACAAAATCATAAACAGTCACTTCAACATATCCTTGTTCCTTTTCCTTTTCATTTTTATCATATTCATATATTGCGTATATAACGCCTTTCCTTTGCGCTTTTAGCACCGTCGTGCGCGCACTTCACAGTGGAATCAAATATCCCTTGGCACCTGAGCTCCATGTGGATTCCATCTGTGGGCCTATGCGGACTGATGCCAAGTGTCCCATACCCCGGTACCTTGGGGATGCCTATATGATGCTTGCTCAAACACATGATCCTGTACATAACTATTCTGCACAAGGCCTATATGATCTTTATATATGCATGTCATGCTATGCTTTCACACACAAGACGTAAAAATGCGGTATGATGTAAGATGCATGCTTATATACCTTTCATATGCGTTATGCTGCCACATAACGTCTTTACCTCATAGTCATATAGCCATCACGGCACATTTTTGGCAGTTTCCTTTCATTATAATGGAACATAATATTTTTACGGCATATGGAGCACCATGTTACAATTCTATACCAGTAGTCAATAGTTACATTAGGCCTCATCGCCTGACACTTACCTTTGCGTGCCTTAAGTATTACCAAACCGCAGCGAAGTTTCTCACTTCTAAAGCGCACCTAAATCATTTACAACTAATCATTTACAGTGGCTATTTACAGCAGCAAAACAGTGAGCATACAGCAGCAAAACAGTGAGCATTTACAGCAGCGAACAGTGAGCATACAGCAGCAAAACAGTGAGCATACAGCAGCAAACAGTGAGCATTTACAGCAGCAAAACAGTGAGCATACAGCAGCAAAACAGTGAGCATTTACAGCAGCAAAACAGTGAGCATTTACAGCAGTAAAACAGTGAGCATACAGCAGCAAAACAGTGAGCATTTACAGCAGTAAAACAGTGAGCATACAGCAGCAAAACAGTGAGCATACAGCAGCAAAACAGTGAGCATTTACAGCAGCAAAACAGTGACGTTTTAAACAGAAACAGTGGCGTTTTTAAAACAGAAACAGTGGCACTTTGAACTTCCAAAACAGTGGCATAAATCTAGGTTTTTGGACATTGAAACAGTGGCATATCATGGATTAAACAGTGACATTTTATGCATACAAACAGTGGCATAGAAGGACTAAAACAGTGGCATTTTTATGCATAAAAACAGTGGCATATGATGACTAAAACAGTGGCATTTGATGCATAAAAACAGTGGCATTTATGCATATAAACAGTGGCATATGATGACTAAAAACAGTGGCATATTATGCATAAAAACAGTGGCATATGATGACTAAAACAGTGGCACATTATGCATAAAACAGTGGCATAGGATGACTTAAAACAGTGACCTTTTATGCATAAAAACAGTGGCATTTTAAGCATGGAAACAGTGACATTTCATGACTAAAACAGTGGCATTTTAAGCATGGAAACAGTGGCATTTCATGACTAAAACAGTGGCATTTTAAGCATGGAAACAGTGGCATTACATGGCTAAAACAGTGGCTTAAGGAGCACTAAAACAGTGACATATATGTGCAGAAACAGTGGCATATAATGTGCAGAAACAGTGGCATGTAATGTGCAGAAACAGTGGCTTTTAAGTGCAGAAACAGTGGCATGTAATGTGCAGAAACAGTGGCTTTTAAGTGCAGAAACAGTGGCATTTTAGGTGCAGAAACAGTGGCATTTTAGGTGCAGAAACAGTGGCATATAATGGTGATTTTGAGGGACCGAAACAGTGGCATTACATCTCCAAAACAGTGGCACATCAAACCGAAACAGTGGCACATTTCTTCTTTAAATCAGAGGCACATCCATACAAGAAATAGTGGCATAAGCTTAAACATAACCATAAGATTTTTATGCATACAATTCATCATGAAATGACTCCATACTTATACTTTTATCATGCTCAACCAAGGATCCAAAGCAACACATATACAAGGAGACATTCAAGCATACATACATGGCTACACAAAGAAAAAGTTCAAGTTCAAGGCCTACCTCTTGTAGCACACCCTTCAAAGTCAAGGATCACACCACCTTCTAGCTTCACTACACACAAGTCCACACTTCCTAAGAGGTCCTATGCGCAACAAGGTGAGGAACTAGGTTAGCACTAGCTTGGTGTATGGTTGAGGTGAGGGAAGGAGGGAGTTGGCTTGGCAAAGTCTTCTTGCTCCAAGGTGGCTTGTTGGTGCGGCTAGAGGGAGTGAGGAGGAGGAGGAGAGTTGGCTGCACTTGCACATGAAGCCAGCCCCCTCTCCATGCGCACATATATAGGGAAAGTGAGGGAAAATTGCCATGATTAACTATCATGAAAAATTCAGATTTCTTTGAGAGGATGGGGCTGCATATAAGGCTGAATCAAGCAAGGGTTTGCTTCTAGCTTACTCTATTTACATGCAAGGATGGAGGAGTGATATGTTCAGATTTGGTGCTGTCCTTAAGTCAGAAAATTTTCTGCATCATTGACCAAGGTATGCGCAAAAATGGAGTGGAAAGGAAGTGTCATGTGCACATGTAAGAGCTTAGCTAAGTCAACAAGTAAAACAACCAAGTGGCAGCCCAAAAATCTGCAAAGAAGCAGCCTTGGTGCGCAATGATGAGGGGGAAAGAAGTGTAACAAGAGTGCAGTTTTGTGACAGCCCAAATTCAGATTTTGGAGCTGCACAAAATGATGAAAATGCAGCAAAAAAATCCTCTTATGATGCATGTGAAAACAAGGCAGGTTTGGCTCATGATGGGCTGCAAAAGCCTTGCCAAAAATCTGCACAAAACAGTGTCATGATGGAGGGTGTAAGTGGTTCACCAAGTCAACAAGTTAGGCAGTTTGTGTCATAAGAAAAATCTGCACCCAAAGCCCCTCCATGTGCGCCTAAATGGAGGAGTATGCAGCCTAAAATCATGCTTAATGGCACATGTGTCTACCATGCAATAAAATTACAATCAAGTTATGCATAAGCAAGGTGAGGTGGCGGTTTAGCTAGGGAAAAAAGGCAGATTACTAAGGTCCTAATTACTCTCCCTTGTGCGCAAGAAAAGGGTGGAAAACAACTAGCCAAGTAGTGTTCCTTGCTGCACAAGGCAGCCTTGGTGGACTAGGCTTTAAGGAGGATAAGTGGTTACAACTTTGGGCTAAAACAAGGTAGGTTCAAAGGCCATCCTTGGGCCATTGGCCACACACCAAAAATCCAATCACACAAGTCCAATATTAACTAGTCCACACACATACACTAGCCCACATCCAAACACTAATGCCTTCTAACACACACTCACATTACTCATAAGATTAAATTCACATGTCTACATATGTACCCTCCTAAGATTTAATTTAATTAATTACCTTAGTCTTATCCAAGGGTTAAAGGTTATACAATTCACAAACCATTACACCTAAACCATACACCCGAATTCTACACATGTACACATAGCCTATAGTACTTATGTATTTTACTAATTATGCGGGATGTTACACTCTCCCCACCAAATAGGAATTTTGCCCGCAAAATTAAACTTACTTAAGAGCTAAACAGTTCTGGATAGCGTTTCTGAACGTCGTCCTCGCGCTCCCAAGTGGCTTCAGCTGCCGATCTGTTGTTCCATAATACCTTCACCAAAGGAATCTCTTTAGAACGGAGTCGCTTGACGGATCTTTCAAGAATTTGGAATGGTTGCACTTGATAAGTCAGATTTTCCTTGAGTTCCACTTCTTCCGGTTGTAACACGTGAGATGGATCAGAGAGATACCTCCGTAGCTGAGACACATGAAATACATTGTGAATTCCTGACAGATTGGGTGGTAAAGCCAACCGGTATGCAGACTCTCCAATCCGGTCCATAATCAGATACGGTCCTAAGTACCGTGGACTTAACTTCTTAACTCCCATTCTCCTTCCGAGTCCCGATGTAGGAGTGATTCTCAAGAACACATGATCTCCGACTTCGAAAGATAAAGGCTTATGACGCTTGTCGTAATAACTCTTCTGTCTGGCCTGAGCCCTCTGCATATTCTCCCGAATCTTCTTTACTTGTTCGGACGTTTCTTGAATTAGATCGGGTCCTAACATACTTCGCTCACCCACTACCGTCCAACATAAAGGGGATCTGCATTTTCTCCCATACAGAGCTTCATACGGTGCCATCTGAATGCTGGAGTGGTAACTGTTGTTGTAAGCGAACTCAATCAACGAAAGATAACTATCCCAGCTGCCTCCTAACTCCAAAACACATGCTCGCAGCATGTCCTCTAAGGCTTGAATGGTGCGTTCCGTCTGGCCATCGGTCTGCGGATGATAAGCAGTACTCAACCTCAATTGGGTCCCTAATGCTCCTTGAAAGGATTCCCAAAACTTAGATGTAACCTTGGGATCGCGATCACTGACAATACTCGTAGGAACTCCGTGCAGCTTCACAATCTCCTGCAGATAAATTCTAGCAAGCCTCTCTGTATTATATGTGGTTCTAACACGCAAGAAATGAGCTGACTTCGTTAAACGATCGACAATCACCCAGATAGAATCATATCCTTCTCGCGTCCGAGGAAGTCCAACTACAAAATCCATCGAAATGCTGTCCCACTTCCATTCGGGAATCTCCAAAGGTTGAAGGAGTCCCGACGGTTTCTGATGTTCGTACTTCACCTTCTGACAAGTTAAGCATCGAGATACATACTCCGCAATATCACGCTTCATACCCGGCCACCAAAACGAGGTCTTCAAATCATGGTACATCTTCGTGGATCCAGGATGAACTGCGTACTTACCCTTGTGAGCTTCCTGCAAAACTTCTTGCTTCAACTCTTCATTCGGCACAACCAGCCGTCCTTGAAATCTCCAAACATCATTCTCATCCTTTACAACATCTTGGTTGCCAACCAAATCACGGACTAACTCTTCATCTTTCTGAGCCTCCTTAATTCTACTGATCAATTCATTCTCCACCTTTATATTTCCCAATCTTATGTTGTTCCCTCTCTTGTCTACCGATAAGTTCAAGTCTCGAAAGGCCTCAAACAATTTCAGCTCTTCTATCATCAGGGTTGCAGTGTGTAGTGTCTTCCTGCTCAGAGCGTCCGCTACCACGTTTGCCTTTCCTGGGTGGTACTTAAGTTCAAAATCGTAGTCCTTCAGAAATTCCATCCACCGTCGTTGCCGCATATTCAGCTCCTTCTGGTCGAACAAGTACTTCAAACTCTTATGATCGCTGAACACGTCAAACTGCGAACCATACAAGTGGTGCCTCCAGATTTTGAGTGCGAACACTATAGCTGCTAACTCCAAATCGTGCGTAGGATAATTTTCTTCGTGAGGCTTCAGTTGTCGAGATGCATAAGCTACCGCCATACGATCCTGCATCAACACGCATCCAAGTCCTTTCAGCGACGCATCGCAGTACACTTCAAACTTTTGAGTAGGATCCGGAATCGTGAGTACGGGAGCACTCGTCAATCTGCTCTTCAGTTCCAAGAAACATGCTTCGCAAGCTTCAGTCCACTCAAAAGGCTTGTCCTTCCGAGTGAGACGGGTAAGAGGTTGCACTATCTGAGAGAAATTCTGGATGAACCTTCGATAATATCCAGCCAGACCTAAGAAACTTCTTACTTCAGTGACAGACTTGGGTCGTTCCCAATTCATAACAGCTTCAACCTTGCTGGGATCCACCGCGATACCTTCTGATGAAATGACATGGCCCAGAAACTGGACCTCTTTGAGCCAAAACTCGCACTTCGACCATTTCGCATACAGCTGCTTCTCCTTCAAGATTTGCAAGACAATCCTCAGATGTTCCGCATGCAGCTCTTCATTAGCTGAGTAAATCAGGATATCGTCGATAAACACAATTACGAACTGATCAAGAAACGGGCGGAAGATGCGGTTCATGTAGTCCATGAATACCGCTGGAGCATTCGTCAGTCCGAATGGGATCACCTGATATTCGTAGTGCCCATAACGAGTCCTAAAAGCGGTTTTCGGAATATCCTCCGGTTTGACCCGGATCTGATGGTATCCCGATCGTAAATCTATCTTGGAAAAGACTCTGGCTCCTCTCAGCTGGTCCATCAGATCGTCGATCCTCGGTAGCGGATACTTATTCTTCACCGTGACTTTGTTCAGCTGGCGGTAATCTACACACAGTCGTAAGCTTCCATCCTTCTTCTTAATCAAGATAGCTGGAGCACCCCATGGGGAAGTACTCGGTCTGATGAATTCCTTTGCCAAAAGCTCTTCTATCTGCTTCTTCAACTCGCGAAGTTCCAACGGCGCCATGCGATACGGGGCAATGGAAATTGGCCCAACTCCAGGAACAAGTTCGATCGAAAATTCTATTTCCCTATGAGGAGGCAATCGAGGTATTTCATCCGGGAATACCTCCTCGAATTCTCTAACTACCGGTACATCCCGAATTTGATTGTCAATCGAGGTCTCAGCCTCGATCGACAAAAGATACCCTGCTGCTCCCTTGCGGAGTTCTTTTCTAACTTGCAATAAGGAAATGAAAGAAAAAGGTTGAAAATTACCATCCTTTGCAGGAACAATGACTTTCCCCGCTCGACAGTCCAATGTTATCCCGTTTTCCGTCAGCCAGTCCATACCGATAATCACATCGAAGTTGAATACCGGCAGGACCACCAAGTTAACCGTATACGTGTTCCCTTCATACTGCAAGGTAACACCTCTGCAGATCTCTGAGGCTGTGCACGATCCACCAGTAGGTGTGCTGATGTGTAACTCATAAGGTAACGGGGTTGGGGTGATGCCTATTCTCAAGGCAGTATGCTTTGCCATAAAAGAGCCGGACGCTCCAGAATCAAAGATAACAGAAATTGGGTGACCATTCAGAGTGACATTACCTTTGATCAGGTTGGGAAACTTCTGCGCTTCATTCGCATCCAAAGTGAACACCCGAGCTTGCGGAGGCTGTTGATCAACGTTCTGGGGACATTTGTAAGCAAAATGACCTTGCTGACCGCATCTGAAGCATGCATTGTTGTTCTTGCGACAGACTCCGAAGTGATTCTTTCCACATGTGGCACAAACAGTCGCGCCCTGACGTCCAGTCGATGATTGACCCACCGTAAAGTTTCTCTTAAAGTTTCCAGGCCGCGCTTGCAACGGCGTACCTCTGCCTCGACCCCTTCCAGGTGCCGTCCTGAAGAATCTGCCTGCTCGGTTTCCTCCGTGGAATTGTGTCGGTGGCTTGTTCAAGTTCTTGGCCTCCAGAATGATTCCTTCTGCCTGACGACTCTGGTTGATGAGTTCCGGAAGTGTACGATTAGCCGTCGTCAAGATGAGCTTGCGAATTTCCGGGTGTAATCCGCTCTCGAACTTCTCCACCTGCCATTCTTCATCATAGATGTTCCGGTCAAAGTTGGCGTACTCCATCAGCTGCCCAAATTTTGCAATATACTCATTAACCGTCATGTTGCCCTGCCTAAGTGACAGCAGTTCAGTGTGCTTCATTCTTCTCATTGCCTTGGGAAAATACTTATCCAGAAATACTTGTCTGAACACGGCCCATGTTAGTTCCACGTCCTGAGCCCTCAGCAGAGCCCTCGCACCAGTCCACCATGTTAACGCTTCTCCCATCAGCTGGTACGACGCGTACTCAGTCTTCTGCGCTTCCGGGCATGCCATGCGTTCAAAGATATGCTCGATCATCTGCAGCCACTTCGCTGCAGCCTCGGGGTTGTCTTCACCCTCAAAGGTAGGTGGTTGGAAGTTGCGGAAGTCTTTCAACCTCCGACGGGCAATTTCTTCTGCATTTTCATGCAGTGGGGGTTGGTTCTGATTCTGTTGCCTATGGTCGCGCCATTCTTGGCTCATATTCTGGATGAACGTTGCCAGTCCCCCAATGGTGGTGATAAGATCCTCTTCTGCATCGCCAGTCCTTCCCCGAGTTGAACCGCGACCACCCGCCATGATTCTGCACTCACAATATCAGGAAATGAGTTGATCAGGCTCACCGCAAGTTATTCATGGCAGCAGTCCCAAGTAGGTACTCGAGTTCAATTCGGACAGGTTAGCTATGCATCCGTGTCTTATCCCAGACTAGTCTAAACAATCTAACTATCCTAGCTAATACATATACTTAACTATAGCACATTTAGACAGTCAGTCAGCAGATAAACACAAACAACAATCAATTCAATCAAACACAAGCAAATCCATGGACCAAACTGCTCTGATACCAATTAGTGTAACGCCCTCCCTTGTATGCATCCAAGAGAGTCGTTTGCTAAGCGGAATTAGAGTCGTTAACGTCACATGAGCTAACAAAGCAGTATATAAATTCGTATAAAAATTTCATCACTTAA
>JAVKPL010005189.1:0-24128 GCA_032173675.1 Gastrolobium villosum | reverse complement strand
TTCAAAATTAATATAACCATTAATCTAGATTTTGTTTCCAAAATCTTGATAATCATAATTTTATTTTACCGGAATATTTAAAATCAAAAAAACTACGCGCATAAACTATCATGCTAGTCGGTAATGACATAATAGTAAATATGCACGTATGACATGTGATCATGCAACAATATGGCACCTTCCTATCCTATATGACATGTCATCCCAGATATATGTTAATCGCACATATAATTCATACCATTCAATAAAAGCATTAAATAATAAATTCTAATTACTTTAATCCATGGCTTTCCTATTTTAAAAAAATAAAAAAAAATAAAAATATTACAACTTTGGAACATAACCCATAGTATCTGTCTCAAGCCACTTTAGGGTTTCCATGGGCCCAAAAGCCCAAAGACCCAATCCTTTGGCGAGAAACCCTAGGACGCGAAAGAGGAACCCTAGCCGTCAGGTCTGCCGCGCCGTCACCCGAAGTCAATTTAGGACCAAACTCCAGGGGAAGGACCGCCACATAGATACGAGTGCACCGCCACCGGAACCGCCCAAAAAGGTGGCTGGACGCTCCTTCACTCTCCAATTCTTTGCCGGAGAGTGGCGGCCACTCTCAGACGCTTGTGGCGGCGCGTGGAGGAGCGTGGAGGCTCCGATGGCGGTGATCCACCCACCGCTGCGTTCTTCTTTCCGTCCTCTTTCCAACCATATATAGATCGCCCCATTCTGAGATCGATAAGTCCTCGAAAAGTCTCCGACAGTGCTGACTGCGCATCTTCCTCACAGTTTCTCGATCTTGAATTTTTACAAAATATTGGAAAAATACATAGAAATTCCGAAAATAAATAAAAATATCAAGGAGGAAACCTAATCATATGGGATTAGCCTCCTTGTTACAAATCGAGAAATACACGAGAGACCCTAACCATGGATTAAAGCATTTTTACCGATTAAAATTTAATCTTTTATGAAAATGAACTATAAACAATTAACAACACGAATATCAATATCATATACAGAATAAAGGTGCCATATTTTCAAAATCACAAAAATAAATCAATAAATCAAAGCTGATCTAAATCCCCATCACAATCCGGCTCTGATACCAATTGAAGGTTAAATCATCAGAAACGCGGAAGCGCATCGTACCGATGCGATGAAGAATGAAGAACACCACTTTGATTACCTGGGATGAAGAAGCGAGCGTGACAATTCCTCACGTTCAGATCTCCTTCTCTAGCCTCACGATCTGCAGCAGCGCACCACGAACGGTCGCAAAATCCGCTCTATGGTTGATCTTCCAGGCTATGACTCAAGGGGATCAGGGAGTCGTGTGGGCAACCGTTCAGATGATGAACATTGCCTCTTTGTGTTTCCGATTTCTGAAACCCTAGGAGGCACAAGAGGAGAAAATGTCCTTATATACTCTGCCCAATCCCACTAACCCTAAACTTCATGGGTTAATTGGTCTTTGGGCTCACTCACTAAAGCCATTGGGCTTAGTGAAAAGAGCATACCCAACAAAAGTGACTTACAGCACTTACGCCATATGCAATATCTGGCCTCGTATGAGACAAGTATATCAGTCTTCCAACCAACCTTTGGTACTGACTAATATTTGCTGGCTTTTGATTCGGAAATATTCCAAGCACATGATTCATCTTAATCGGTGTTTCAGTTGGCTTACACGCGAGCATTCCAGTCTCGGTGAGGAGATCTAGCACATATTTCCTTTGTGAAAGATAAATACATTGTTTTGATCTTGCTATCTCAATTTCCAAGAAGTATTTCAAGTCTCCTAGATCTTTCATTTTGAATTCACTTGCTAGTTGCTTTTGCAGAAGTTTCATCTCATCTATGTCATCTCCTGTCAGGATCATGTCATCTACATAGACAATCAATACAATCACTTTTCCTTCCTTGTGTTTAATGAACAAGGTGTGGTCAGCATTGCTTTGTTTATTTCCGAATCTCCTCATTGCAGAAGGGGATTGTTTAAGTCCATATAAGGCTTTCTTCAATTTACAAACTTTATTCTCACTAAAAGAACTTTGTTTGACACTTGGTGGTATCTCTATGTACACCTCTTCTTCGAGGTCTCCATTTAAGAATGCATTCTTTATATCAAATTGTCGTAGTGGCCAATCTCTATTTGCAGCTATAGACATAATTATCCGGATTGTATTGAGTTTAGCTACTGGGGCAAAGGTTTCTTGGTAGTCTACTCCATAATTTTGCAAGTATCCTTTTGCCACCAATCTAGCTTTGTATCTGTCAATGCTTCCATCTGCCTTGAGCTTTACAGTAAACACCCACCTACATCTAATGGTTCTTTTTCCATCTGGTAAGGGCAAGAGCTCCCATGTAGAGTTCTTTTGCAAGGCCTCCATTTCATCATTCATTGCCTTTTTCCGATTCGGATCCTCCAATGCATCCTGCACATTACTAGGGACAGATATACTGGACAGTTGATCAACAACAAGTGCATATGACTCAGACAACCTGTGATTAGACTCGTAGTTACTAATAGGATATTTAGCTTTAGCATTGGGGTCAGGTTCATACAGTTCCTTTGGGACACCTTTATTGATCCTATGTGATCTTCTGAGAGTTACGCCAGCAGAATCAATCATGGTTACAATAGGAATATCAGGAAACACAATGACACTTTCAGTGGGTAGATTATTATTCTGGAATATATTTTCTTCAAGAGTAGGATTAGAAATTACCTATGTTTGATTATGGTGGTCCCGGAGAGATCCCTCAGTTTCTGGTGTTAAGCAAGGTATTTCTGCTGTTACCGGAGAGTTGGAGTGTAAGACTTCAACATTCTCCACACCTATATATGTTGCTTCAGTTCCTCCTCCATTCAAGGTGGCTAATTGGTCTTACTCTTCATAGTAACTCTCCCCCTGAAGAGGAGACCCAGAAACTCCCCCTGAATAATAAGGTTCAAATTCTCGAAAAGAGACATCTCAAGTGATATGTACTTTTAGATGTTGGGGATCATAACATTGGTATCCTTTCTGAACATCATAGTAAGCAACAAACACACACCTTTTAGCACATGGATCTAGTTTGTTACGCAGTACTTTAGGAATATGGACATAAACAATGCATCCAAACACACGAGGCTGAAGATTAGGAATATAGGGAACTGGAAGTAGTGATTCAAACTTCTGTTGCGGAGTCACAAAGTTGATGACACTAGAAGGGGTAAGACTAATCAAATAAGCAGCTGAGCGAACAGCTTCACCCCAGTAAAAATGGGGCATATTCATGCCAAAGAGAGAAGCACGAACAACCTACATAAGTTGTCTACTCTTCCTTTCGGCCAAACCATTTTGTTGTTGTGTATAAGTACAAGAGGTCTGATGTCTAATTCCCTTGTGGTTCAAGAACTGCGCAAAAGATTTATCTGTATATTCGGTCGCATTATCAGACTGTAAAATTCAGATCTGGCATTGAAATTGAGTGGCTACCATTTGGTCAAAGGTTTAAGAGGTTGTAAATGCATCACCTTTCTTATGCAACAACATGACCCATGTCATTCGAGTACATTCATCTATAAATGTTACAAAGTATCGATCTTTAGACAGAAAAAGCACATCAGCTGGTCCCCAAACATCCGAGTGAACAACTTCAAAAGGAATTGAACTTTTATTACTACTAGGAGAATAGGAAATACGATGGATTTTTGCTAGTTCACATATGTTACAATGGAAATCATCAATATTCAAACTTGAAAATAATCTTGGATGTAATTTTTTCAAGTAGCCAAAAGAGATATGTCCTAGTCTTTTATGCCAAAGCCAAATTGTTTCCCAAGCCTTATCTTCACTACTGGCATGATTGACCTCTCCCAATTTATTCTGTCTCTTTTTGGTGACGTCCAGATAATAAAGTTTGTCTCGCTTAACACCATAGCCAAGAGTCTTTCGAGTGGAAATGTCCTGGAACACACAAAATGAGGGCCAAAAAGTGACAGAACAGTTCAAGGTATTAGTAAGTTGTGTTACAGAAAGTAAGTTATATTCAAGAGAAGGGACAACCAAAACAGAAGTCAAATTAAGATGTTCAGACAGGATAAAAGATCCTTTACCAGTGATAGAAGAGGTACTACCATTAGTAGTAGAAATGAATGATTGGGGAGAAGGGGAAAAATAATGCAGCTTACTAGAATCCTTTATCATATGATCAGAAGCTCCAATGTCAATTATCCAAATATCATCTCTAGAAAATGCAGGGAAAAAAGGATTTTTACCAACAGTACCCGAGTAAGCAACATTGGTAGTGGGTTGCTGAGGACTTTCATCAGAGGTAGTGGCCATTGCTTTGATGTGAGACTGATTTCGCAGTCCCTTTGCTATATTAGAATAGAGGCTTTGATACCATGTTAGAAATCAAAGAACTCTCTAGAATAGTAATTAATTTTTATTTCTTCTACCTCAATAGAGGTCATTATATACAAAGTCCCAGAGTTACAAATCAGACATAAATCAGGCTACAAATTAGCCATAAATCAAGGAAGAAAATTACAAATAATTAAGAAATTAAAACTCCTAAAATCTCTGCACATAATTCATACAATCACTCCATGTAACAAATTCCCTTTAATTGCTACATAAATTGGTCAATCAAATCAGAAATTAAATCTTTTCAATAATAAAAAATATATAACTCAACACTATCAGAAGGACATAAAAGAAAATTAGTTCCAAGAAAATGGTCAACCTATAACTTAATCAGACCTTCAGCAAGCAAAATAAAGCAATCATAATCCATTTCCAAAGAATATTTTCTACAACTAAATATACATATTGGGATATCGTTTAAGCTCTCGTTGGACAAGGTCATAAGGGAAAGGACAAAGTTGTTCCACCCTACATATTGCAACATCCTTTCCATCAACCTTTGATCGATGTTCATCAAGTTCATAGTAAACCTGCAAAGATAGTTGATTTTACAGTTATAAACAACATGTTTAAAAAATAAAGGATATCCTAGACTTAAAAACGTATATGTAACCGAAGCATAAGATAAATTCATAAATATAGTTGTTATAAATGCATCAGATGAAAGAGCATAAGAACTACACTGCCTCCTTAAAACATGGAAAAAGTTAGCAGGAGTTGTGACATTCACAATCTGCAAATTGCACTCCTGAATCTGTTTCCGAAGAGTTGGATCCATCTCAGGGATAACATAAGGGTTGTTGTCAGCCATCTGCCGCGAAATGTTATTTAACAATATTTGTTATTTAAATACTATAAACATAGAATTGAGAAATGAACAGAGCACATGCAACAAAACTTAAAGTAGAGGTGGAAAAGTGGGCGGCCAGCCCCACCCCGCCATTAACCCGCCAAAAATTGAGCCAGTCCGCCTTGCCCCGCTTTTGAAAGTGGGCTCAAAAACTCAGCCCGCCCCGCTAGCCCGAGCCTATTTTACACTGACCCGCCTAGCCAGCCTATGCTCGCCATCAACCCGCCAAAAAATGAGCCTGCCCCGCCCCGCTTTTGAGGTGGGTTGAAAAACTTAGCCTGCCCCGTTTAGCGGGTTGGGCGGGTTGGCCCGCCGAGCCGTGCCCGTTTTGCCGGCTCTAACTTAAAGCAATGTGTCTGGTTTCATTGTCCTTTTTCTCATTCTCATTGTTAAATTTAAAACTTAAAGCAACTAGGTTATCCCCTTTTTCATTAAATTGTTAAAACTTAAAAAGGTAGATAAAATTAAATTGTTAAATTAAAAGAAATTAACGGGACGCTGCTGAATTCGTTCTCATTGTCCTTTTTTCATTTGTGCATTTTAGCTGGTTTTCATTCATTCTCCTATGAAAGTTCTTTTGGTTGATGGAGGAGCCAGTCACATTTTGAATTGCATCAAAAAGCTTCTCCTGATGAGTGTTTTTCATCTCTTGGACAACAACATAGATGGTTTTTCCATTCTTAAAGTATATGTAATTGTTAGGGTGTTTTTGTCTTGGCACCAGCATGACGTTCAAACTCATATGCATTAAGAGCCTTAATGACAGAATTTAATGTATAAGCACATCACTTGGATTATGCAGATTATCAGGTGGCCTGCAGCACCCAATCTCGTCAAGAATGATGGCGGGACCAGTGCCACCTGGCCTTGTAGCAGCCGGTCGTGTCAGGTAAGCTGGCGGGTTTGGAACAAGTCATTTTATTTGACTGGATAAGTGCAACTCGCGTCTCAGCAGGTGACATGTTTGATTCGCAGATCCTACGTGTCTTGGAGTGACGTTAAGCAATCATACGGAATTTCTCTCGTCAGACTGGTGTAGTTTGGTGAAACTTCTTAAAAGTGCTTTGAGTTGGAGATACATTTGTGAAATCTTCTTAGTACGATCGTTTTGCTTATTTTCCTAACCTATGGATAAACATCGTGCAAGTTATGTCAAATCACGTACCCTTATAGGCTATTGTTTTGTTTTGTTATATATTTTATGGGTTCCTTTTTCTGCAGTTAATGCAGATAAGTTATTTACATTGAGCCTAAAACGACGTCATTTTAGAACAGAAATCAAGGTGTTTTTATAATTTTAATTTATTTCAGGATTATAATGGTCTTTATAATTATAATTTTTAATATTTCAACACCAAACGACGTAGTTTTGAGAGTAAATGCAGATAACTTATCTGCAGTAATTGCAGAAATATTTTTATGATATTTTATAGGGAAATAGTTATATTATGTTGTAGGAAATTTGTTGTGTCATGTTATAGACACAACTAATATGGACCCCACTATTTTCTTTTCTTCTCTTTTATTTTTATTTTAAAAGTGATGGGGTCCACGTTGGTTATGTCTATAGACACAACCAATTTACTATAACATGATACAACTATTTCCCATCTTTATATCTAATTGTATTATTTATTACAGTAACAGTATATATTTGCATACATTTAAATTTATAATTGATGTTAGAAATTTTATAAACAAGTTGATAATGCTATGAGAGAAATGATGCAAACTGCAACTCAGCAAGCCCTAACAAAATGAAGGAAAAAGAAATGGAAACAATATGAAAGCGTCTTCCATTTCTATTTGTAAATGTGATGTTTCTTTAGTATGTTTTCACACTTTCCTTACAACTATCAACTGTCATTGCCATTAAAACCCGTTTAAGCTATCAAAACGGATAAGCCCAATGGACTGAACAAGAGTTGGACTAATAAGTGTTGATATGCACAAAATTTGTTCGGCCCAATTATGAGCTATCCGAATCGGTCCACAAAATAGAAACATTAAAGTGTGAAAAAATACTGGGTTTAGTGTTTGTCCTTTTGAATAATATAGAATTGCGTTTTTTTTAACTAAAAGAGATACACAATGAAAATCATGGGGGAGATAGTGAGTGATTATTTTTAATTTAAATTTTAAATAAAATACTAGTTTTAACTAAAATGAACATCCTTTAAAAGATATATATTTGTTCCAAAAAAATTTCTTTTTTAAAAATTTAATTAAATACCTTTTTAAATCAAATATTAATATATTTAAGTAATAATTTTAATTTTTTTAGTATAAATTAATTTGAGTCGTTATTAATATTTTTTAACATATAAATAAATAAAGAAAATATTAATCAATAAAAAGGAGACTCTCAATCATTGTTGTTAAAAAACTAGTGTAAATTTATCAAAAAAATAAAAAACTAGTGTAAAAACTTATGTTTTTATTGAAGTGATACGAGTTAAACTGTAAGGAAAAACTCATCCCGATAAAAATTTGTAAAAACTCTGTCTAAAAATATAAAAACTGTAGAAACATAAGTTTTTACAATTTTACTTAAACTAAAAAACTAAACCGGGTCAACATTTAACCCATGACCTATTTTTTTATTTTAAAAACAAAAACAAAAAAAATCCTATTTCCATTTCCCCCAAATCAAATGTACATTATCTTCTTCCAGCTATTTGGAAAAAAAAAAAAAACCCTTGCGTGAGGCCGATGTATTTCCATTTATGAAATGTTCAACTTTATTCTTTGGATGTTTCGGAACTTGGTTATAGGAGTTGTTAAACTCTTTTTATGTTTTTGGACTTATGTCTTATATAGTTATGTGATTTATATTTTTCAAATATGAAATTGTTTATTGAATTTTGAGTAGGACTTATGTGATATATATATTTTTACATATATATATATATATAATATTTTATATCTTGACCTTAAGTAGTAGAAACTTTACATTTAGTGTTGTTTCTACGATCTACGCTTCTATAATTCCTTTTCATTTCTACGTAGAAACTCAATCTTGACAACATTGCTCCCTAGTCTCTTTATCCTTTTCCTTTCCCTTATCAGTTATCTCGATCTAAAACCTTAATCAACACCTTATTGTCACTTAATCTTATTAATTCAGATTTTTCACTTAATTTTTTCACCTCAAAAGGGACTTTTTGACCCTTATTCCCCTTATTAATTAATTAATAACCAATTTGCCCCTCATCCAGAACTATCCACCAACGTGCCCCTCTTTAATCGACTAACTTGAAGGTATAGTCGATTAAATGGTCAAAATTCAGAAAGTTCATTGACACGAATTTTAGTCGATTAAAAATCCCTCTTGATCGATTAAATTTCGAGATTTTTAATCGACTACAGTAATTATTTAGTCGATTAGAAATCAACGGAATTGTTTTTAAAAGCCCCCCATTTGGCAGAGGGGGTGTATTGAAACCCTAGTCGATTAAATACCTCTCCCAAACCCCAAATCGGTTCTCCTCCACAAGAACAACCCAAACCCCTCCCCCAAGCGTGTGGATTGCACCATAAAAATGCTCTAATTCGTGAAACATCAAGGCTAGTAAGGTTTTTTTAACTTGCATTGTGTTTTATGTTTTTTTGTCTGTTATACATATCACATCAGATTTGGTGTTTTGTCTCTATTTTATGGTAGAATGTTGTTCCTCTTGAGTTTGTCATATTGATTCATGAAGATAAACTTTAGGGATTCAGAGATTTTCACCCGTTTCATGATTTTGCATTTTTTAAAGCACTAAGATCATAATCATAGTGGTCAGAATTAGAGAGTTGAGATCTAAAATAGGCTTAAATTATTCTTGTCCATTTATTTTATATGGTTGTGAGTGCAAAGATTTACCTTTCTTGTCTTATGTTTCCTCTTTCGTTGTAGGTATTTTGTGAAAATGGCGGGCCGCAGAAGACCAAGCAATGCCGAAAATGAGAGACGCATGAAGCAACGACAAGACCAGTCTTCTTCGTCAAGGCCACAAGACGAAGAGCCTGATACTGTCGACCTCCCATTTGGATACCTGTTTGAGGATGACCCCTCGGTTCACGGTGCATTTGTACGTGACCATTTGAACCGGCCCTTATGTCCTCCAAAATCATTGGATACAACCTTTTTTATGGCAGAGGGATTTTAGATTGTGGAGCTGTTGGAGGCGGCACATTTGAGGGTGTTGGCTGAGATGTTGTGTCCGTATTCAGAGCTCGAGGGTCTGCGGTGTGGACATCATCATGACTGCACCGGTATGGTTGGAGATACTGGGCTATGACTTTGACTCTTCTTAGACTGTGGAGTATGACGCTGAGAGCGGTGTATCACTTCCTGGATATGCCCGAGGTGATGCTGTGGAGGAGGCCTAATATCGGACGTGGGCGGAACATTCACTACACTGTGGGGTTGCTTAGTGTGGAGGCCGTATATTACACTATGTGATCACCCACATAAGCTTTCAATCATTCTAAGGTGCTGGAACATGACATTCCCATCATGTGGGCTATCCGACATGGTGTTATGATGAACTGGAGGCACTATATCTGTTGGATGATGTTTAAGGACAAACATAAGGGTGCACTTCCATTTGCCTGTCTGGTACAGAGGATATTGGTTCACTTTGGTGTTCCCATGGACACTGAGTAGTTGAAGAAGACCACAGGATATAATTGCAAGTTCGGAAAGCGTTTATTGGAGCAGTGCAAGATTGCAAAGAACAAGGCGGGTGTGTGGCAGTTCTCAGGTACGGTTGAGGTTGAGGTTCCTTATGTTACCCCAGATGCACACATGGTTGAGCCAGAGGCGGAGGATGAGAGGAGGAGGATGATGAGGCTGAGGTTGAGGAGATAGCTGAACCTAAAGGTGGATTTTCTTTGCGTGATGTCATGAAGGGCATAAATTCCACACTGAAGAAGATAGGAAAGATGGCGCTGAAACATAAAAAATGGAGAAAGAGTCACATCGAAAAAGGGAATGAAAGGTTTAGACATATACAGGGAAGGTTTAAGGGCGTGGAAGATAGGCTTGCTCGTCTGGAGCTTAGACGAGGTGGGGAGGTAGCGGAGGCAGCAGGGGATGGAGGTCATGTGTCTGATGAGGAGGACTCGCAGACGGAGTCATATGGGGATGGGGATTAGATTTAGGGTTTAGTTTTTAGTTCATGTAGTTATGGTTTTTTTCATGAATTTCCTTTAAGTTTTTGATGTAATCAAGTGACTGTTTTGTTCATGTAGTTATGTTTTTTTTTTTTTTTTCATGTATGGATCTTTTACACTAAAATGATCATCAGAGCCCTAATGGTTTATGGAGTTATGTTTTGTAATGAATGGAACTTCCTTTCAACGTTAGATCCTAAAGTTATGAATGGAACTTTTATACTAAAATGATCATCACAGCCCGAATCAAGATTGAACAGGTCACATTCTTCCATAACAACTCACAACATTGAAGTATATGTGTTTAAAATGGCTAAATCATGTCTTGGTAAGCCTAAACAAACGTTATGATAGGATTCAACATCGTTTTAGGAATTTAATGTCAACCGTTGGTTTTTCGCTTCAAAAATCATGTTCCCTAAGCCACACTATCTTAGTTCATCATGTTCACTGTCCTCATCGCTGTCCATATCCTCCTCATGCTCATCCTCATCTATTTCCCTCAACGTTATCTGACTTATGACAGGTGCAGGTGCAGATAAATCGATGACTCTATCTTCTTGACCAAAATATGGTTCAATTCTTGTATGCATGGGTGCATATGAAGATTGACCACAATCTAATTCAACATATATCTTAATAAAATTTTGAAATTTTCGGTCAACAATTGCATCTATGACACATTCCACATCCTCATCATCACATATATCGTTATCAATATAGTATATAGCATCCTTACCAACTGTAGACTCTACCCTGGCGATCATCCGCTGAGCGCATCGGCTGCCTTGCACACCCAATTTTTGGTGAATTCTCCCCTTTAGCTCATTGTATGTAGTGCCCCGTTTGATTTTCAATATTTTCGTTTTTCCTTCAAATTGAACACCATTGGGCTTTCATAATGCTTTCCATCATAATAGATCATTGTTACATACATGTTTGGACTTGTGCTCATCTTTCACACAAATTTGGGAGTAGGGTTATGAAATTGGGGGTTTGGGTTCGGATTTTGGGGGGTTTGGAGTTGTGCAATGACAATGATTTCACAATATTAAAGCTTTAGGGACGGTGGGATGAAATACAATGTGATTGCAAGGATTACACATGAAAAATAAGAGATATATTGGTTTACACAACGATAATATTCGAAATGAGACTGAGAACTTGCAAATTATAGGGTTTCTGCCGACATTTAATCGACTAAATATTTTGTTTAGTCGATTAAAAATCCTGAAATTTAATCGATCAAGAAGGATTTTTAATTGACTAAAATTCGTGTCAATGAACTTTCTGAATTTTGACTATTTAATCGATTATACCTTCAAGTTAGTCGATTAAAGAAGGGAATGTTAGTGGATAGTTGTAGATGAGGGGCAAATTGATTATTAATTAATTAATGAGTGGCAAAAGGGTCAAAAAGCCGCTCAAAAGGTGCTTTATTTAATTGTTAATTGCTTTTAACTATAAGATGCATTTAAAATTAAAACTAATAAAATGAAGAGTAAAGTATCTTTTGGGTTCTCCTCAACAAATATTACGGGATCCAATTTAATCTCTTATAAAAATAATTCTATTTGTGATCTCTCTGAAATTCAAAATAGACCTATTTTAGTATTTGGATTAACGTAAATCTTCTTTGAATTTTAGAGGGACTACAATTTTGACTAATTGAGTCTATTTGAATTTCAGAGGAATTACAAGTCGCTTTTTTTATTAAGGGATTAAAATGGACACCCTAATTTTTTATTTTTTCTGAATATCCAAAAAATACTTTACTCTAAAATAAAACAACAATAATATATAGAAAATAATATCTGTCATTTTAAAGGATATAAGTTTATATCCTTTTAGATCCCAACCGTTGATTTTCGTCTATCAACAATTATAATCTATTGGTTCAAATTTAATGGGCCAAATTTATTATTAATTAATTAATAATTTTAATACAATAAATTATAACCGTTGATGGACGAAAATCAACAGTTAGGATCTAAAAGGATATAAGCTTATATCCTTTAAAAAAATAGATATTTCTCCGATATATAAAATTATATTTTTATATATGAAAATATATAAAATCAAATCTTGTCCCTCTTAATCAAGTATTATTTCCTTTAAGAGTCTAGAAAAAGAATAATGAAAATATTAGTTCCTATAATAAATTTTATCGTACTTAAACCGGCAAATCAAGTAATATATGAATATAAACAAAAATAAATATATATAAGCCATAATATGGTAGGAGGGGTCACTTGAGGCCAACGTGGCAAAGCTTCCTTGGATTTCGAGAAGAGATTATGTGAAGGAAAAGCGAAGATTGAACAACTTGAAGTTGAAACATGAGATAGTTTGAGACAGCCAGAATTATATCATCTACAAGGTTCCGGTGACCATGTTTAAGCATTTCATAAGTTCATTATACTAGATTTCCTTTGTCTCTTACATTTCCCATGACCACACTTGTGCAACTCTCCATCAAATTTTCACACTTGAAGCCCAATTTCTCCTATGATGGCATATACAAGAGACCCGTTTTCTCTTTCTCTCAGTTTGAAACAAAGTTTTCTTCTTTTCATCAGAGTAGCTTCAAGCTGAGAGCATACAGGGAGAGATGGTCCTTCTTGGGAGGTACAATGTTTAAAAATGGGTTTTTGATGGAAGAGAAGGGGTGCAAGAGGGAAAAGAGAGTGGCTTTGGTGAAGAATAATCAGGGGTTTGGCTTCAACGGTGGTGGTGGTGGTGATGGAAGAGACAATGGTGCTACTGCTAGGATTTTGGGAAATCTTGCTTTGGCTATTGGGTTAACATATCTTTCAGTGACTGGACAGCTTGGCTGGATTTTGGATGCTATTGTATCCATTTGGGTATTATTCTCTCTCTTTGTTTGCTTCAATTAGTCATATTTAGCTTATTCAGCTTAGTATATATGCTATATACTTCCATTCTGTCTTGTTTATGATTACTTCCATCTTTATTTGCTAAGTGATTTAGTCCATAACTTCATATTTAAGCGATTTTATTGATGGTTGGTGCCGTGTCCTTTTTATGTTTTAGTTCAATAATTAATCAGGAATTATTGCCCAAATTCTTGTGTTATTTAGAAGCCAGGAGTTTGCCATCATACATAAAGGAAAAATGCATGAGGGACAAGGCTATGCTAGAGTGAGGGAACAATGACCATTTTGCCACGCCTGGCCAAAATATTTACCAGACTGCCACGCCAACAGTAAATTTTCCCAGAATACCACGTGGCATGATTCGCTACAATGTGTAGCAAATTATGCTTACAAATAATTCGCTACACAGTGTAGCGGATTATGCCATGTCAGGATGCACAGTCAGCAAAAGTGACACGTGTCAAGCATGCAGTAATCCAAGCATAATTCGCTACACAGTGTAGCGAATTACTGCTGCTTGACACGTGTCATTTTTGCTGACTATGCATCCTGACGTAACATAATTCGCTACATTATGTAGCGAATTATTTTCAAGCATAATTCGCTACACATTGTAGCGAATTATGCCACGTGGCATTCTGGGAAAATTTACTGTTGGCGTGGCAGGTAAATATTTTGGCCAGGCGTGGCAAAATGGTCACTGTCCCCTAGAGTGAGTTTGTTTATAAAAATAGTAACTAATGATGTATTCATTCTTGATATAATTTAAAATGCATCATGATTTTAACCCACTAAATTTTTAGGCTGGATACATCTTTACTTGTTCACTTTAAAGACAAATTCACTTTGCTTGAGGCTCCCCGCCATTGTAAATAGAGAGGCTGTTTTTGCTAGTAGAATCAATTACTACTAGTTTGCATAGGTAGCAGCCTTACCATTGTGTCAAGGCTCACCCTCTCGCTACTGTCATGCAATGTATGAGAATTTTACTATACATGAATTTCAGTTAGTACACCGCCTTTGAAGAAGAAAGCAACAAGATGGATTAATAACATATTAACAGAATAACCACTGAGATTACTTAATCTATTATTTAACTTATCATGGCAGAGGCTGGCTGAACTAGAGCCAACCAAATAGGTTTTCCAAATTGAACCTATTACACTCCCTGTAGAATCTTCTTATCTCCTGGTGTAGCTTCATGATTACGGTATTCTTTCTTGAGATATTCAAATGTGATGAGTCCCACATTGGTTGGTGATGAGTCCCACATGGGTTAAGTGAAAAGTATATAAGTGGAAGAACCCATAAACCCAATGCCTTAAGGTTTTGGGTTGAGATGTGTTGTTGGACCCACTTGGTGTATTTGATCCACTTAGCTCATTGGTGGTGGTCCCCCGCCACGGGCTTCCCCTGGACCCGCCTGATAGTGGTATCAGAGCCAGGTTGGGCTCGAGCTAGCTTGAATATTGGCTAGGAGGCGGGTTGAGTACTTGGGTCTTGGGTACTCAGTTGAGCGGGAGCATATCAATGTTGGGTTTCACACTTTAGGGGGGGGAGATTGTTGGGATATTCAAGTGTGATGAGTCCCACATTGGTTGGTAATGAGCTAAGTGAAGTAAATATAAGTGTATGGACCCATTAACCCAATGCCTTAAGGTTTTGGGTTGAGATGTGGTGTCGGACCTACTTGCTATAGTTGACCCACTTAGTCCATTGGTGGTGGTCCCCCGTCACGGGCTTCCCCTGGACCCGCGTGACATTATTCCCATCTTCTAATTGAACTTTGTTATAAATTCAGATCTCATGCAACATATAAAAAAGAAGAAGCAAGAAATATGATACATATCAGTGTGGCAATTGAATAACGAATAGATGAAGGATAATTTTCCAAGCCTTTTTAAGCAATCAGCACCTGCATATTAAATTAAAATTCTATGCACTCTGTTCTGTGCCTTTGTGGTCAAAATAGGCAGTTACCAAGGGGAAAGTGTTACATCAGCAGCAGATAAAACATGTTAAGTGATTAACCAGAAAAAAAAATTGAATTCTCAATATGTAAAGAAAAGCTCTTGAGATTATTTTAGTAATTACTATCCTTGATTCTTGTAACATTTGACACCAAAATGGTTAAATAGCTTTCAACGTCTAAGTCTAAATTGCCTGACTAACTATTTGCTGCAATACATGTCCATACTACCTGTCCCAGAATATGGGGATCAGCTCTTGTTGCCTGCTTTCATATCATTTCTTGTTTTTCACCTGTGTAAACACCATCATTGTTTGATAGTGTAAAGAACCTTGGGATATACCATCCCAAAAGCTAGCTCAAAGGGTGGGAGTGCCCAAGGCCTTATAAACTACACATTAGTTGTGCTCATACAACCAATGTCAGACTATATATCTCAACACGTCCCCTCACACGAGAGCCCATTGGGCTTGAAGAGTGGATAATGCAACAGGCCCAACCTACCTGTGCTAAGAAATTCCACAAGAGAAAGTGGGGGACGGCGAGGCTCTGATACCATGTAAAGAACCTTGGGATACACCACCCCAAAAGCTAGCTCAAAGGGTGGGAGTGGCCAAGGCCTTATAAACTACACATTAGTTGTGCTCATACAACCAATGTGGGACTATATATCTCAACAGATAGTATTTCTTAAAAAAATTCTGATATAAGTTCTTCCTTTTCAATTCAATGTAAATTATTTTTCAAAAGAATGGTCTACTAAAAACTCATTCCTCCAAAATTAGTATATGTAATTTGATTATCTGACTGCCTTGATATTTCTTCTCTTTTTTCCTTTTTCATATACAGATTTTTGCAGTGTTAATACCGATAGTGGGTCTTGGTGCTTTCCTCTGGTGGGCAGGACGAGATATAATGCAAGGCACTGTGAGGCTTCTTCAAAATTTAACTCTAAAACTTCTTGCTTCTTCAAAATTTAACTCTAAAACTTCTTGCTTCTTTAACTTACACTTTTGTGGGATATGTTGCTTACAGTTATTTTATTTAATTGCTTTTACATGTTTCCATATTTAAACTTAAAGTCATTTTAAGAAAACTTGTGAAGAGATTTATTTTTAAGAAAACTTAAGGAGAAAAATACTTATTTTATATCAAACTAGCCTTTTAATTACTTTGATATCAATTTCTATCCAGTTATTGTGAGTGCCTAGAATGTAGAGAAGTACTCTATTCTAAGGTGACTTATACCTTTATTGACTGTTTTTTTTTTTTTTTTTTTTTGTGTGTGGCGTGCACACATCACTTGTATACGCAGTGTCCGAATTGTGGAAATGATTTTCAGGTTTTCAAGTAAGATTTGTTTGCACATCTAATTAAGCTACTTATAGATGATTGTTTTGAATTAACTCACACTAGCCACGTGTACTTTATAATGTCTAATTATCTGTTTCAGATCCTCTCTAAATGATGATTTGCAGCTGTGCCCGTTTTGTGGTCAACCTTTTTCTGGTAAGAGTTGATTTATTTGCTTGTCTGCCCTTAGATTTTTCGTGTTAAATTCTGTCAGTATTAGACTGAATTCTTTCTCTCTGTGGTTAGAAAATTAAGTGACACAATTTTTATTACAGATATTTAGTCAAGGGTGTTAATGTACATTCTACAAATGTTTGACTTTGTCTCTTAGCAATACTCAAACCTACTGTTACTTGCTATAACTATTACTGCTCTTAGTTCCTTTCTAAACTAAGGTTGAGACTTGAAAGGATACCATGCTCAACAGACATTTACTATATTTATTGCATAAATAACATACTTGTCAGTAGTAGTTAGCGGCCGGTAGCGGCCAATCCTGAAAATGGTATAGTGGTGTAGTGGGTAGCAATATTGCCGCTATGATGAAGTATTAATTCCACATATATTATATTAACAGTCTAATACTACAGAAATATAAATGCTCAAACATAAGAAGCTACACAAAATCAAACACATAATTTCACAATCAATGTCAAATACAAGGAACATAAAGGAAGGATCCAAAATTAAACACAAATGAACAATGAAATTGTGAAATAGTCAAATACAAGAAGTGAACTAATGAAGAAAATCATCATCATCTCCAGATTCTCTATCAAATTCCAACAAATATTCTCCCTCACTTTCATCTTCGCTTGAACTAATTGTATAGTGGTGTAGCGGGTAGCAGTATTGCCACTACGCTACGCCACTACCGGCCAGTGTCGCGGTTGTAGCGGCCGGCCGCCGCTACCCGCTACGGTAGCGGTTTAGCGGAGCTACCGACCACTACTGACAACCTAAATAAATAATGTTCATGATGTCTCATTTAATTAATCTACTTGCTATGCTTCATACACTTTCATGCATAGGTGCTTGAATTTTACCATATACTTAGACATACTAGATAGTTTCTGTCTCTATCCCTGTGTTAGTTATGTATCTTCTTATGGACCTTGGTCTGTAAATAATTAACTCTTTTAGCTGGTTTTAATGAAGTATTAGCTCTGATTGTTGCTTCTTCTTTATGATTCTGATTTCTGAAGTACAAGTTAACAGCTATACAATGACAACTGTGGATTTCTTCCCACTCGACTGAAATTTAATTTTTCTTTTTGTCTTTAACCATGTCAATGTGTCAGTCTTGTAAAAAAATTTTAGTTAGCCCTGTATTTTGGTCAAATGATATTGTAAAATCTACAGGTTGCAGAAGACATGCAACCCTGAAATAGGATGATTGATTAACCGATAACATGTTTGTAACTGTCAATTAATACGTCATTTTAGTCATCTCATTATCTTTTGATGTTCTTGTAAAGAACCAATTCAACCCAAAAGCTTAAGCTATTGGGTGAGGCTACATTAATGGTTTCCACTTGAAAGAAAATGGGGAGTGGCGAGGATCGAACCCGGGACACGAGGCTCTGATACCATGTAAAGAACCAATTCAACCCAAAAGCTTAAGCTATTGGGTGAGGCTACATTAATGGTTTTATATATTTCAACAGTTCTGATAGCTTTAATTGCCTGTGTGTGATAATGATAGCCTTTACTTCTACATGAGATAACACCTTTTGATTCATAGATATGCCCACCTCAAATCTTTGTCATACATCAATGTTACTTCCACATAGTATTTTGAAAGTAGTATGTTAGTTAGAATGCTTCATATCGTTCACTGTCCTTTTATTCAGTACTATTTCATTTTAAAAATCAGACATGCATATTTCTCGCTGTTGAATAAGTTTATTTTGATATCAGTTGTTGGGAATGAGTTTGTTAAGGACTCTGTCAAGTTTTCAAACCAATCTACAACATTTGGACAAGCATTCAATAATTTCACCCGTTCTAAAAATGGTAATCTGCACAAGGCTTGTTACCTTTCTCCCTAGTACATTTTGTTTGAATGCAACTCTCTTCCTTATCCCCCTTCTTTTTATTATTCTCAATCTTTGTTGATGATGCTGTGTACCATTGGCAGAAAAAGATTCTGGTAGAGCAATTGATGTTGAAGCTGAAATTAAAGATGCAGACTGAGTCTCCATAGCTATAACATGTTGGTAAGTGTGTGCAACTAGCAACTTTTGTTTGACTATAGTTTACTTAATGTTAAAGAACCTTGCGATACACCACCCCAAAAAGCTAGCTCAAAGGGTGGGACCTTATAAACTCTACATTAGTTGTTCATCCAACCAATGTGGGACTATATATTTCAACACGCCCCCTCACACGAGAGCCCATTGGGCTTGAAGAGTGGATAATGCAACTGGCCCAACCTACCTGTGCTAAAAGAGTCCACAAGAGAAAGTGGGGGACGGCGAGGCTCTGATACCATGTTAAAGAATCTTGGGATACACCACCCCAAAAGTTAGCTCAAAGGGTGGGAGTGCCCAAGACCTTATAAACTCCACATTAGTTGTTCATCCAACCAATGTGGGACTATATATCTCAACACTTAACCTATCAAGTCATGATCGGTATGTCATTCCTCCACCTTTCTGGCATGTGTATGGTTTAACTGACTCTTTTACTGAATTGAAATTTGCCAAGTAATGTGATACAAACACCAAGTTCCAAAGTAACAACCGTATGTATTAAGTTTCTTAACAGAAATTCAGATTCAATTACAACTTGCAAAGGACATGAAATCCTAAAGGCATGACAGAATTAAAAAAGAAATGACAGTAAAGGAATGGCAACAAGAAGATAAGTCTAGAGCAGTTGGAGAGGCTCTAGTCTCTCCCAAGTCTAGCCAAGAGGTATGATCCAAGATGCCCTCCATGCTTCCCATGCCTCCCCTCTTATTCACCTGCATGGTGCACTTCTCCCTCTATAACCGCTTTCTGTTGTGCACCCGTAGTTGATTCCTCTCCTTGCGTTAACTGATTCGGTTGGGCTTGGGCCTTATTCCTTTTGCGTGTGTATACTTTAATGGGTGGGCCTGTATCAATACACCCCCCCAATTTAAGGACCTTGTCCTCAAGGTCAAAATGTGGGAACTGTTGTCTCAAAGGAAGGAAAGCTTCCCAGGTATTTTCAAAGGAAGGGAGGTGCTTCCACTTAATGAGTACTTCCAACAATCCCCCCGACAAACGTCGCCACTGCAGTACCTCTTCGGGTTCCACTTGCAACTCCCATTCTGCCGTCAATTGTGGAGGAATGGGTTGAGCCAATTCCGGAACGGCAATAGCCTTTTTCAACATAGAAACATGAAAAACCGGGTGAATGCGAGTAGATGGGGGTAGTTCCAATTTGTACGCAGCAGCCCCCACCCGCTCCAAAATTTTGTAGGGCCCATAAAATCGGGGACTTAGTTTTTCATTAATTCTTTTCGCCAAGGTTTTCAACCGGTATGGTTGAAACCGCAAATAAACCATATCATTAACGGCAAAGATAGCCTCACGTCGATGCTTATTAGCCTGTACCTGCATGCGATTCCGTGAGGTCACCAAATTCATCTTCAATTCATTGAGAACGGCATCTCTCTCAGCCAACCAGGTATCCACTGCATCCACCAAAGAGGACCCGTGGTTTGCACGTAACAAAGGAGGGGGATCACAACCATACAAAGCCCGGAAAGGGGTCATGCCGGTAGGCTCTTTATATGTGGTGTTGTACCAGAATTCTGCCCAATGTAACCATTTCATCCATGTCCGCGGTTTGGGACTGCAGAAACAACGCAGGTACGCTTCGAGACTCCTATTCACCACCTCCGTTTGACCATTGGACTGAGGATGGTAGGCTGTGCTGTACTTTAAACGGGTACCCGTACTCTTAAACAAAGCTGCCCAAAACGTACTCAGAAAGATTTTGTCCCTGTCCGACACAATAGATTGTGGGAACCCATGTAATCGGACAATATCCTTGATAAACACCGCAGCCACCTCCACGGCCGAATAGGGATGAGTAAGCGGCAAAAAATGAGCAAACTTGGACAATCTGTCCACCACTACAAATATCGTGTCCTTACCCATGGACTTGGGGAGCCCCCCCACAAAATCCATCGATATATCCGCCCAAACTGTGGAAGGAATGGGCAGGGGCTGTAACAAACCCGCGGGGGACAAATTCTGCACCTTGTGTTGCTGGCACACCGGACAAGCAGCCACGTATCGCTGAATATCTTTCTTCATCCCTTCCCAATACACCACCCTTCAATTCTCTTAAAGGTGCGAAAATAACCAGAGTGACCACCAATGCAAGAGTCATGAAATTCCTGGAGGATTATCGGAATGAATTTAGAATTTTTTGAGATAGCCAACCTCCCTTTGAATAGCAGCTTACCCCCTTGTAATTCAAACCCCGGATGGGCAGCCGGGCTAAGCAACAAATCTTGAATAATGGGCCTCAAGTGCGGATCTGCCTCCACCTCTTGCGCTAGATCAGAAAGATAGGATGGTTGTACGGTGGACAAAGCCATAAATGACATCTGTCTAGATAAAGCATCCGCCACTACGTTTTCTTTCCCTGGGTGATACTGGATCTCAAAGTCAAACCCAAACAGTTTGGAACACCACCGTTGCTGCTCTTCATTGAGAACTTGCTGATTGGTCAGGAATTGAAGGCTCCTCTGGTCGGTTTTGATTATAAAATGACGGCCCATGAGATAGTGCCTCCATTTGCGTACCGCAAACACCACGGCCATTAATTCTTTCTCGTAAACCGACTTCACCATTGCGCGAGGAGAGAAACCTTGGCTGATGTACGCGATGGGGCGGCCTTCTTGCATCAATGCAGCCCCAATTCCCTTGCCGGACGCATCTGTCACTACCACAAATGGCTTGGCGAAGTTAGGGACAGCCAAGATTGGAACGGAACTCATCATCCCCTTTAGAAGATCAAATGCGGACTGTGCATCCTCGTTCCACTTGAACTTATTTTTTTTGAGCAATTCAGTCAATGGTTTGGCAAGCTTACCATAATCTTTGACAAACTTACGGTAATACCCGGTCAGCCCAAGAAATCCCCTCAACCCTTTGATTGTGGAGGGCACCGGCCACTCCACCATGGCCTGTATCTTTTGGGGATCGGCCTTCACACCTTCTGGGGTGATTATATGCCCCAGATACTCCACTTGAGTGAGACCAAAACTACATTTTTTTCTGTTCGCCTTCAGCTGATGTTTTTGCAAAGCCTCCAACACATGTTGCAAATGGTCCAAATGCTGGTCCTTATCTGTACTATAGACTAGAATATCATCCAGAAAAACCAACACAAATTTACGCAAAAATGGTCGGAGTACCTCGTTCATTAAGGCCTGAAAAGAAGACGGTGCATTGGTGAGCCCAAACGGCATCACCAAGTACTCATAGTGTCCCTCATGCGTGCGGAACGCTGTTTTAGGGATATCTTCTTCCCTCATACGTATTTGGTGGTATCCAGATTTCAAGTCCAGTTTGGAAAAAACACTGGATACCCCAAGTTCATCCAACAGCTCTTCGATAATGGGCATAGGGAATTTATCGGGTATTATCAGCCGATTTAAGGCCCTATAATCCACACAAACCCTCCAGCTACCATCTTTTTTTAATCAAAATCACTGGGCTTGCATATGGGCTAATACTTTGTCTTATCATCCCATTGTTTAAAAGCTCCGCTACAAGTTTTTCAATTTCAGTTTTTTGGTGATGAGGATACCTGAAAGGACGACAAACAGGGACCTCACTTCCAGCCTTCAGGTTAATCGCGTGGTCCTGTGCCCGTTTTGGAGGTAATTCCCTTGGCTCTTGGAAAATTCCTTCGTACCGTTGGAGTAACTTTTGCAAAGCTGGCCAATCTTCAATGGGCTGACCTGTTGGAACTTCCCGGGTTAACAGATAGCCTTCCCCTTCATCCTTCAGTGCTTTCATCAGGGAATGAAAAGACGCCTCCTCCCTAACCAAGACCGATTCCCCCTTTAGAGTGACCTCCCGTCCCCATGCTTCAAACGTTAGGGTGCGGTGCTTGAAATTCGCATGGATTTCCCCCAATTCCGCCAGCCAATCCCAACCCAACACCAAATCTATCCCTCCCAGCTCGAAGACGTAGAAATCTTGAACAATTTCCACACCCTGAATATGCACCCCTACTTTTCTGCATACCTCGCGGCAAGTAACCCGATGTCCATCTCCGACCTGGACACGAAATTGCTTCGTAGCTTCCACTACCAGTCCCAGCTGCTGAACCCTGTTCTGGGCTACGAAATTGGTTGAAGCTCCACTATCCACCAACACGACCACCCTCTGTCCATTGATGGTGCCCCACATGCGCATGGCTTGGTTTGAAAAGAGCCCCATAAGACCTTGCATGGACAAATGGAGTGCTACATCTTCCTCGCCTGGTTCGTCTGGCTTGTTGGGTGGCTGACCCTCCTCCCCAGCTTCACCGTCCCCCTCATCGTCTTCCTCCACCAACAGCAACTGCAATTCTTTGATCTTGCAGCGGTGGGTAGGGTTCCACCTTTCATTGCACTTGAAACAAAGGCCCTTCCTATGCCTTTCGTCGAGCTCCACCTGGGTAAGGCGGCGGCCGACGCTGCCGTGGCTCTCCGCCGTCGACGGCCCGGCTGCGGTTGTCATGGGTGTGACCGCCTTCGCCGCCCCCCCTCCCTTGTTCGCATCTGAAACCAACAGATTAGGGTTCCCTTTTGAACCCGTTTGCCCAGCACTGTTCACATTGGGCCTGAAATCACTTAAGCCCAGCCCATATCTCCTTGGACCAGTGGCCCTAGAAGCAAACGACGTCGTTGCTGCGTGTCCTACTCCCTCAGCTGCCCATGCCAAATTCCTGCGTTCGATCTTCAGTGACATCTTCACCATGTCCGTCAAACGGAGGGTGGGATTCATCAGGAGCTCCTCTCTTATACTATCCTTCACTCCATTAAGCCATGCTCCCTTCAACAACTCCTCGTCCTCAAATCTCAACGCTGCTACCACCCGTTCAAACTCCACCCTGAAGTCGGCGACCGTTCCTGTTTGTTTGAGAGTGTAAAGGGCTCGATAGGGATTCTCCAACGTCTCCGGTTGGAACCGGCTCAAAATCTCTCTACGAAAGATTCCCCAATCAGCGTTTGGGTGTGATGTCCACCATTGGAACCAGTTCAATGCTTCCCCTTCCAGCACCACCAACACCGTGGCCATCTTATCCTCCTCCGGTACTCCATGCACCACAAAATACCTCTCTATTCGGTTCAGCCAGCCGTATGCATCATCCCCTGCAAAAATGGGAACCTCCAACCTCCTAGGTGGACGATCCATTCCTCCATGGCGCTGACGTCTCTCCACGGACGCTTCGGAATGGTGACCGCCATCATTTGTTTCCCTTCGCGGTGATCTATCTCCATTTCCTAA